>JARNGD010000085.1:0-152918 GCA_031001845.1 Achaetomiella virescens
GCGGCCCGCCCAACCCCATCCCGCAAAACAGACTCGCCAAGGGGATTCTCACGTCCTTCTCTAACCCCCTCGACACCTCCAACAAATCCGTCAAAACCCTTTATCACCTCCTTTTCAGGCCACTTCCCTCCCTCCCCAATTTTTCCCAACCTCACCCTGGACTTCTCTTTCAGTCTCTCCCTCTCCGCCGCTGCCGCCTTACACAACAGCTGCCGCACCGCCTTACCTACATACTCCTCCACCTTCCCCAGCGCCTTCAGACAGCGCGCGTACATTACAAGCATGCTCAGCTCGAGCAGGCTCCAGCCGGCCTCCCGAAGAAGGGGATTACCCTGTAGAAGTAAAAGGCTGCGTCGCGGTACTCGCCCAGGTGGAACTTGAGAACGGCCAGGTCGGCCATACTGGCCTGCACCGAGTGCGCGTGGCCGGCGACCGTGTAGTGCCGCAGGGCTTTGTCGATGAGCGTCTCGTAGAGGCGGTAGAAGTCGTCCTTGTTGGAAGGCGGTGCGCAGGAGGGCGTTGGTTACGCCCCGCGACGGAGGTTTGCAGCTTGTCCGTAGGCGAGAGGTTGGGGTGCGGGTTCGTTGTTGGTGGTGGGGTGGTCTCGTCTAGACTGATGTCCTCCATCTCGGCGATGCCCGACTCGCCGACGGTAGGGACGGACGCCCAGCCGTCGGTCCAGCCGCGCTTCTTACCGCACTCCTCAAGTATTTGCGGGAGAGCGCGCACAGCTCGGCGCGCTGGGCCGCGAGTTCTTCGAGGCCGGCTTGAGATAGTGGGAGCGGCCAGGTCGTCTGGGCGGCCGGGGCCGGGGAATCCAACTGGCTGGGCGGAGGCCGTTGGGGGTTCTGGGCGATGAGTGAGGAGCTTCTGGCTGGATGCATTATCGTCTTTGGTTCGGGTATCGAGGCTTTTTGCTCATGCGCCTCGGCGTGCCGAGCGTAGATGGGGAATTGGAAGCGCCTTTGTCGAGGTCTGGGCGAGGATCTGCTGGCGACGGAGAAGGCGAAGGACGCAACCATGTTATCGATGACCTCCGTCAGCTGCTGCGTCCAGCGTGACCTTATCCCCGGCTTCCCCTCGCCATTGCTAGATGTCATCGCGGAGATAATGTCTGCCCTCATGACTGCAGACACGCAGGACAAACTCGAGCGTCCTCTTGCAGATCTCGGCCAGGTGCGACAAAATCTCCGGCTCATCGGCAAGTTTTGGCGCAGGAGTCCTTGGCGCAACACCCCGAGGACCAGTTCTTGCTGCTCCTTGAGCTTAGCGAGGAGCTCCTCCCTGGTTGACGAAGCGTTTGCCAGCCGGAGAGGAGGGCGATTTGGCGGAAAAGATGTAGCATCTGAAGTCGAAGACCGACACCTTGTTGGCCAGGATGAGGTCCCGGTATGACTTCTTAGACGAGCTGATGGGGATGCTGTCGAAGGTCTCCGCCCGCTTTTTCTCGCCAGACTGGAGGTCGACGGCTTCCTCCTCTTCAAACTCGATATGCCCACCAGCAATTTCTGCCATGGATTTCTGTGCCAGTTCCTTCAAGTCTCGGTGTAACTGACAAGGGGCACCGCCATGCGTCTCTGCAGATCCCGTAATGGCCTGGTCCTGGATGATGTTGTCCAATCCAACGCTCAGCTCATCGTACACCACAAGGGCATCCTCGACCAGGCCAACGCTCTCAAATCCGCGTGCCAGGCCTTCCTTGAGAATGAAAAAGGTGCAAAAGTTCCACCCAGGAAGACTCCTCTGAGCATCCCGCTCTTTGATATCCTCCTCGTACTGGCCAACCCGCCGGTCAAAGCTCGCCAGAATGAGTTCCTTGAACTTGGAGATCAGATCCGCCCAGGCAACCTCTGCATCCTGCTCCGTCTCCTGGTACCCAGTTGGGACCGCAGGCACAACGCGCGGCAGCATATTATACGGCACGTCGTTGATACCAATACGGATCTGGCGCACCCGATCAACAGCACCTTTGGCGGAGCCGTTGAAGTCGGCGCGCATCTTCTCAAGCAAGGTACTCGACCCGCCGCCATCTTGATGCCGTGCTCTTGGCAGTGTCTGAGCTCGAGTCGGGCGCCTTGCCGGAGACGCGGGGTTGTGTCGCAGCGACCGAATTGGGCAGCACGACGTGGATGATGAGCCACTCGAAGGCGTCGTGGTTCTCGGCGTTGCTGGCCGCCTTTCCCTGCGAGCCGGCCGTGTTCGCCTTGATCCATTCGCGTATCTCGGAGCGCGTCGAGGACTTGTACGTGTCGTTGTCGTCGCACCTCACCAGCAGGACTTTGAGGTAGGGCGTCCGGCGCAGGCCCGGGATCTGGTGTCTGCGCTCCTTCGCGGTCGCTGCTGGGCGCGGTGTGCCAGTTGTTCCTTCGCCGTGTTCCGAGGACCCTACCCGGCCGCCGATTGCAGCTGTCTGAAACCCATCGTCGCGGCTGGCTGATGGAAGACTCTCGACTGAGGCCGCACCCTTGGGGTTCGGGGAGGATAGCGGGCTGAGGACGTTCGAATGGGCGCCGCCGGCGGGAACGAGCTCGATGTGGAGGGTTTGATGGATCGCAACGGCCCAGCATGCGACTGCCAGTTGAGATCGCGCAGCGGAAGCCGGGGGATCAGCCCGGGCGCAAGGAGCTTGTAGACATCGTAAGGATCGAAGTACTCGACTGCAGACACAGGGGGGTCAGCCGGGGAGATGTCAAGAGTGGAGAGGGCTCGACCGAGGGCCTACCGGTCACCTTGGAGGATGAGAATGGCTGTTCCATGCTGAACAGCGTGGACGGGACCTATGACATGACCCTCGTTGACGCCCGCGATAGCACTAACTGGCAGCGGTTGTCGGGGCGGAAGCTGTCGATAAGACAGGGCCGCGTTGGTGGCTCACCGCCTGGATCCCTGCAGCTGCAGCTCCTCCACCTTCACGCTCACCTTGGCACTGCTTTGGGTCTAGCGCGGGATGTCGTGCTGCCCCTGACACTTACCCCACCAAAAGATCCTGTCCAGCGCTTATGGCGGGGCATTGAGCGATCTTATTGTGCAGTGTTCTGGTCCATGAAGAGACATTTTCAGCTTCATCAGAGCAGGCCTTCTCCCTGCTTCGGAAAGAAAAAAAACAGAGTATTCTGGTATATCCGGGCGGTATCCCAGATTTTTTTCAAGACATCATTCCCACAGCGGCAGCCGCTAGCCAAATCAGTAGTATTGCCAGCCATGGCGACCCTCCAGGCGATCAAGTATACGCGGGGCAAGCTGTTAGTCCTGGACCAGCTCAGGCTGCCCCATGAGCACCACTACGACGAGGTCTCGACGGCCGAGGAGGCCTTTGACTGCATTCGCTCGATGAGGGTGAGGGGTGAGTGCGAATTAAATAAGATAAATAATTATCATCTCTTGTTGACAGTTCGCAGGAGCACCGGCCATCGCCATTGTCGCCGCTCTCGCTCGCTCATGCGGTTGAGCTACACAAAGGCGGTTGCAGTGAGTGATACTCGCCACCCTCCTCACTGGAGACAACTCTAACCACAAGCAGCCGCCACCACGCCAGAAGACACTATCGCGTACATCGAGTCCCGCCTCGACTTCCTCAAGGAAAGCCGCCCCACCGCCGTCGACCTCTCCAACGCCATCGCCCTCCTCAAGCTGGCCGCCCGCGCGGCCAAGCTGGAAGGCCTCGCCCACCCCGAAGCCAAGGAGGCCATCCTCAACTCGTACATCGAGGCCGCCGAGAACATCCTCGCCAAGGACCTCGAGAACAACACGTCGATCGGCTCCTTCGGTGCGGCCTGGCTGCAGCAGCAGTATAACGCCACGCCAGACCGCCGCCTCTCGGTGCTCACCCACTGCAACACCGGCTCGCTCGCCACCTCGGGTCACGGCACGGCCCTGGGCATCATCCGCACCCTGCATTCCCAGGGCCTGCTCAAACACGCCTACTGCACGAGACGCGCCCGTACAACCAGGGCAGCAGGCTGACCTCGTTCGAGCTGGTCTTCGAGGGCATTCCCTCCACCCTCATCACGGACAGCATGGCCGGCGCGCTGTTCGCGCTGCACCGCGAGCGCATGAACATCGGCGCCGTCATCGTCGGCGCCGACCGTGTCGTCCGGAACGGTGACACGGCCAACAAGATCGGCACCTACGCGCTGGCCGTGCTGGCGCGGCACCATGGGGTCAAGTTCGTCGTTGCCGCGCCCACGACGAGCATCGATCTCGAGACGGAGACGGGCGAGGGCATCAAGATCGAGGAGCGCAAGCCCGAGAGCTAACGCAGATTAGCGGTGCGGTGGTGAATGCGGATGGGACTGTCGATCCGAGCAAGACGGCGCGGGTAGCGATTGCGGATCAGAGGATTGGCGTGTGGAACCCGGCGTTCGATGTCACTCCGCATACGCTCATCGATGCCATTGTGACGGAGAGGGGGACGGTGGTCAAGGGCGCGGATGGGAGGTTTGATTTCAGCCAGGTGCTGCCGGAGAGGTGGCGGTGGTAGGCGAGCGGGAGGATGCGGGAGAACTGGGTTGCGCTTTGACGGTTTATCTCGGGAGCAACTGGCCATTTTCATGAATTTCTTCAATAGAAGGACGCGGCGTAGTCCGAGCCACACTGCCTACCTACCTACCGTTCTACTGAAGTCAAGGAGGCTTGTGTCGAGCCCCTGAGAATCCCGCGTTGCATTGGCGGCATTTCGTGCGCCCTCCCCAGCTTGGCGTCATTGCCGGGCAGCGTCGGAGCTCCGCTCTCGGAATGACTTCATCGCTTCCCCAATGAAGTGAGTAACAGCTTCATTATTCATTCACCAAGCTTCAATTGTAGCAAGAAGAGGCGAATATCGATATGAGATTAACAGCGGAACTCCTGCTGCTGTGCAGCGCCCTGATTGCGCAAACAGCAGCATACTCAACGCCCCACCAGCAGCGACCCCTCGTCGACAACAATGCTATCATCCCACCCAGCCATGGCGACGCCCCCCTCCTAACCGCGTTCCCCTTCTCACCCTCCACCGCGACCTCGTCAACGTCCCTCCATAAGCGGCTCTGAGGGTGACGCCCCTCCTCCTCGAGAAACTCCTCACCAAGCTCAACTACACCGTCACCTCCAACTGCTCCCCTCCTCCGCCCCTACACTCAGGAAATACCCAGCCTCGGTACAAACGTCCTCGCCTTCCCGCGCTCCAGCTCCCCCCAACCCTCTCCAACCGCGTTCTCATAACCTCCCACACATCGACGTCGTTCCGCCCTACATCCCCTACTCCCTCGACCACAACCCCTGCCCCCTCCGCGCCCCTCAACTTCACCGCCACACCCCTTCCACACCATCATCTGGGCGCGGCACCGTCGACGCAAAGCCAGCGTGGCCGCCCAGATAACTGCCACACACTCTCCTCCTCCAATCCGGCGCCATCTCGTCCTCGGACGTGGTCCTGCCTGCTGTTCGTCGTGGGCGAAGAGTACCTCCGGGGCCGGCATGAAGCACTTCTCAGCCTCTCTCGACGACCAGCATAACACTGTTGCTACTGCTAATTCCAGAGTGCAATTCAAGGCCGCCGTCTTCGCGAGCCGACGGAGTTGAAGCTCGCGTGCGGACACAAGGGGATTGTGGGGGGAACGCTGACGGCGCGCGGCAAGGCGGGCCACTCGGGGTACCCCTGGCAGGGCAAGAGCGCGACGACGTTGCTGGTCGGGCGCTGGAGAGGCTGCTGCGAGCGGATCTGGGGAGCAGCGAGAGGTATGGGAACACGACGCTCAACATCGGGGTTCTAGAAGGGGGCGTGGCGGCGAACGTGATTGCCAAGGAGGCGAGGGCGAAGCTGGCTGTGAGGGTTGCCGTGGGGGATCGAGAGACTGGAGGGGAGCTTGTGGAGAGGAGGATGAGGAGGCTGGTGGAGGAGGTTGACAAGGAGGATTTGGAATTGGAGATCGCGGCGGCGTCTGGGCCAGTGGAGTGCGTGTGTGATGTGGAAGGTGAGTTTCCTCTGGGGTTGGGAAGTGTGAGACGGGCAATATGCTAACGGTGGTAGGTTTTGAAACTACGGTTGTGAACTATGGGACGGATGTGGCGAATCTCAAGGGGGATCACGTCAGCTACCTGTATGGCCGGGCAGTATTCTCGTGGCGCACGGCGACGACGAGGGGCTGAGTGTGAAGGACCTGGAGATGGCTGTGGAGGGCTACAAGCGGTTGATTCAACATGCTGTGGAGGCTCGTAATTAGACGCGCTTTTGCATATTCAAAAGACATTAATATTTGGGTTCTACGGCCAGCCAAAGGCCTTGACGAACCAATAGACCAGTTAAACACCAACAGCCCTCAACCAAGCCGGCCTTCCCCCCCTCATAACCAACCCCATCTGCACCGCATCACCCGCTAACCTTTTCCCTTTCTGTCCTGCCCTCTCACCAGGCCCTCCTCGCCTTCTCAATAACCTTCACGGTTTTCACACGGTACGGCCAGCGCGTATCCAACTCATTCAGCCCCGGCTCACCCATCACCGCCAGCGCAGTCAGCCCAAAGCACCCGTGGTACACATCTGGCGGACCGCCAGGATGCTTGCTGAAACCCCCAATCCGATGCGCCATCTTCTCAAGCAGAAACCTCCTTGACGGCTTCCAATCCATCAGTTCCTTCTTGCCCAGGTTGGCCAGCGCCGCGCCGACCCACCATGTGTAGCATGTGTCGGCAACCTTGTTGCACCGGCCGTTGCAGGCGACGTGGCGCAGGTTCTGGGAGGGGGAGAGGTCGGAGAGGCGAGCGGGCAGGAGGAAGTTGGCCTCCTCGTCTTCCTCGTCGGGGTCCTGACGATTTGACGGGGGCTCAAGGTAGACGAATTGGCGCGAGGTAAGCCAGTGGACGAGGCGGGCATGTTGCGGATGCCGGAGTGCAGGATCTGGCTGGGGCGGGCGCCGGTGCTGTTTTCGGGGGGCGGTCCAGCAGGGAGAGGGCGGCGATGGCGCAGTAGGCGTAGCCGGCTTTTGCTGTGAGTCAAAGGCGTAGGTTTGTAGGAAAGGGTTGCTTACCGTGAGGCTCCTCCTGTGAACTACCCGCAAAAACCCCCGTCATAGGTCTGCGGCATTCAGCACCGCTCCAACGCTCGCCGGAAGTAAGAGACACCTACCTGACTCCTTAAAATATACCTCTGCAACGCGACCGTATCAAAGTCCTCCACCCACCCTTCCCCGCCCTGTTTCACGTCACCCTCAACATCCACCGTATCGACGCCGCAATATAGCAATATCGCATATCATACCCCCGCCAATAAACCACCCCTGCCCCGGCAGCCGCCTCAGCACCTCCCCGAAGCTTCCGTCCTCCCTCTGCAGTCTCCTCAGCCACCGCAGCGTCTGCACCCTGTCCACCCGGCAAACGCCCCCGCCTCGTCGTCCTCGTCGGCCAGCAGCGCGAGCAGCTGTAGGGCGAACAAAGTGGCGGGCAGGTTCGCCACCCCGGCGCCTTCCACGGCATCCGGCGCGCCGGTCTCGGACTCCCAGGCTTCATACCCGCCGAGGGGGAAGACGAGGGAGGAGGTGGCGGCGAAACCACCGCCGGGTTGTTGTGGGAGAGGACCCAGCGGCGGAGCTTGCGGCGGCCGGAGGGGGGATGAGCGGTGTCCTTTGAGAGGGGGTTGTTGATTCAGTGTCTGGGGAAGAAGGCGTGAGGATGGCGATGGAATTGACGATGAAGTAGGCGAGGGCTATGCGGTTGCCCTCGTTGGATAGGTAGTGGATGGGGAGCGGTGCGTTGAGGCACATCTTCCAGTATTTGAGGTGGCGCTCGATGTCGAGCGCTGGCTCGGGGAGGGGTGGTGTGTCGTCGGCCATGTTGTGTGTGTGATCCGGGTTCGGGTTGAGTGTGGGTTGTTGTGGATGTCAGCGAGCGAGGGCTCTTCTTGACCTCAGGTATGGCGTTGTTGTCTTTACTGATGGTGTGAGCGCTGTCGTCACAGGCCCGGCATGGCTCTTGTCCTCGGTATCTCAAAGCCGTGAGAAGTTCATTCTTGAAAAGTTCTGGGATTGTTACCTGCAGAGGCTTCAACTCATGGAAGGCACTCAGTGACAGCAGCCGACACCCCGCCATTCTACCCTGGTCGTTCTTGGCCTAAACTGGTGATGCATTGACAGGGGATCTCCAGCCACACACCTGCAGCACCCTGAGGTTTATCCATAACTGTGGCTGGTGGAGCCGTCCGGCTTGCGCCGGGCAGGCGTCCAATCAGAGGCCCTGGTCTATCGGCCCGGGCTGAACGATAAGGCATGTCAAGCTGCCTTGTCCCTGTAAACGTTCCTGGATCCAGAAACACTGACGAAGCCCGAGCGAGTCGTCTGTCGCGGTCTCGCAACGACCAAAGACCTAGGACTTGGGTATTGACGAAGCGCATCTCACCATCGCTTCTGACCTTTCAACCCGGCGCTTACTACCAAACAAACACCTGCCCGTCTCAGCACTTCCCTCCGGCGGCTACCCGCGCCTAGCCGCTCCGGCCCGCGCTCCTCCTCCAGCCAGCACTCGGTTGCTCAAGCAGCTGGTTTGTCTGCAGTCGATACCAACTTCGCCCGATGAGGTCCTTTTGACCTCTGCAACGCAACAAGACCCCCGAGAACCGCTCTCCGCAGCCCACCATGGCGCTCATCTCCGCCAAAACGATCCTCACGTCCATCAGCCTCTTCCATATAACCCTGGGCTTCTTCTTCTTCACCAACCCGGGGACGGTGGCCGACCAGGCGGTGGTTTCCCTGTTGGGCGAGTCCATGGGCTTGGTATGTCTTCCTCCTCCCCCTTGCCACCACCCGCCTAACCACCCTTCACCATCCAGCCCCATTCCCGCTCCTTCGAAACACAGTCCCCCGCCCTCGCCTTCCTCGCCGTCGTTCTCGGCATATTCGGGCTCACCGATCTCGTCACGCTCTCGCTACCCGAGGAGATCTGCCTGATCCACTACTGGGGGGTGCAAGGTTTGTTCTCCCTCCTCCCTCTCCCTCCTTCTTCTCTGCCCGCCACTCAACTAACAACAACCCCCCCCGTCCTGCGCTCCAGCCCCGCTCCGCCTAACTCTCTCCTTCCTGCTCGCTCTCTACTCCTTCTTCTTCAGCGCCTCCTCGCCCTTCTTTTACACAGACCTGGACCACCACCACGGCGCCTCGCCCTCCTTCTTTCAATCCCCTCCTCGCGAGCACGACTCGCCCACCCTCGGCCATCACGCGGCGCACAACCCGGCGTATGCCCCTCTGGCTGGGGCGGGGACGCCCTCAAGAACAGGGTGTTTTTCACGTTCGTGTTTGTGGAGACGGTGAGCTGGTTCTGGGTGTGGGTTACGCTGCAGGAGGAGAGGCGGGAGGTGTTGGCGAAAAAGGCGAGGAGGAGGAGCGCAAGCTCTCAGCATTAGGCAGGGCCAGCCGCTCTAGGAAGGCGATGAAGTGGGGTTTTGGAAAATTCAGGATCTGGTTCCCTGGAGAGGGATATAAGCAGGGAGTGGGAGTGTTCGGTATTTGCCTTGTGTTTGGTTTTGTCTCCGGTTGGCTTGGATATCATGATACCAGTTAGCATAGCGGTTGGTTGGCAAGGGCGCGGGAACCAGTTGATAGCATGTAATGTCGTATTCATTTGTTGTTGCTACTCAGGTTTCTTGTTAGGATCCTACCGGCATGGGTAGCCAGCCCTTCAGAGCCTCCGGCCCGGCTTAGCGCACGGGAGGCTTGCGGGCCGAGTGTCCATAGCTGCTGATCCGGAGAGGAGTACCCCGCATTTGGCCGAGCCATTGTCCTCGCCGTACGTCAACCAATCGACGGCGACCACGCCTGCCACATGAAGCCTAGGGGGCGCCAGGGGGCACGATGAGAGAAGGGTATTGGCTGGGCCAGAAGTAAAGATGCATGACTACTGCGCCGAAGGAGGGAGGAGAATCCGGGAGGGCTTGGAAGAGAGAGGCAGAATTCAATACATACTTCTCTTAATTACCCCTGTCTTTGTCTGGTATAGATCTACGTACATTCTGCCTGCACATTGCTCGTACCCCTTCACCTTCAAAACCCCACGAGAGTAGTGGATTACGATCTGATAGACAGAGACTCACGTTCCCATCTGCAGCGAAATGCGACTCCTCCTCAGCCGGCGGCCGAAAGCCGACGCAAGCGGGCCGGCAGCTGAGCACGAACCACCGGGGCGATCGGTTGCGGCCACTAGGTCCTCGATTAAGACCTTCCCGACCGGCATCAAACCGCTTCACAGTACAGCAGACTCCATCGTCGAGTACGTATACCCCCGATCTCAGTTGTGGTAACACGACCACTGATAATTCCCGGCTAGCATCGTCTTCGTCCACGGCCTGACTGGCGATCGCGAGGAGACCTGGACGGCTGACGGCGCGTCCGAGCCATGGCCCAAGGTCCTCCTCCCGTCCGAGTTCCCGACCACGCGCGTCCTCACGTTCGGATACGATGCATATGTGGCAGACTGGCGGGGCATGGTGTCGCAGAGACAGGATTGGAAACCATGCATGGAATCTGCTTACATCGCTTGCAACGTATCGAGAGAAGGACGACACGGTGGGTTTACACGCGACCTGCGGATAGTCGAGTACGCTAACGCGCGTAGAATGAACGGCCGATTATATTTGTCTGCCACAGTTTGGGCGGCCTTGTATGCGAGGATGTACGATCCCTGCTCTAGTATTTGGAGTAATGTGCTAATACATCTAGTAGGCCTTGGTTAGGTCAAAAGAGCGACCGGAGCCACACCTCCAGAATATCCTTCTATGGACCCGAGGCATCATTTTCCTGGGACGCCACACCACGGATCTGGGCTTGCTGACTGGGCCGAGCGGTTGTCTCGCTCGATCGGCCTAATTAAGCAGACGAATATCGAGATCACGAGCGTTCTCAAAAGCGACTCGGAGGTGCTCGCGCGGATTCAGGACAGCTTCCACACAATGGTCAGGGCGCGTAACAAAGAGGGATGATCGCAGGAGATCCACATCAGCTGTTTTTACGAGGAGCTGCCTCTACCAGTGGTTGGCCAGGTAGGCGTGAAAGCATGGCTTCATCTTACGTAGTGGACTAACGAGTGGCACAGGTAGTGCCGCAGCACTCCGCAATCCTCCCAGGGTATATCCCGATCGGCATCCACAGCAACCATATGGACATGGCCAGATTTATCTCTACGGACGACCCCGGGTTCACGGCTATTTGCGGAGAGCTCCGCCGGTGGATCAAACAGATAGATACGACCGGAAGACGTCTCGGGAATCCACTCACCCCAGGCGATTCTAGCAGTTCAAGGGTTGAACAGGTTAGACACACAAGCTCACTCGCACAGTGTACGTAGAATGTGTCACACCGCTCATAACTCAGACTAAGCAGAATAGTTCTCGTGCCATACACCAGCAATCCAGACTTTGTTGGCCGTTCCGAGATCCTCGAGCAGCTGAAGAGCCAGCTCGGCCACGGGCAGCCTTCAACAGGACGCACATGGCAGCCGAGAGCGTGTCTCCATGGGCTGGGCGGCATTGGGTAAAGGTAGTCGTTCACACTTTCCGTATATTATGCTAATCAGCAGTAGGAAAACGCAGGTTGCACTGGCGTATGTGTTCTGGCTGCGAGAGACACACCCGGAAGTATCGGTGTTCTGGATCCACGCAAGCAACACTGAGCGGTTCCGGCAAGCATATGATTGGATCGCACAAGAATGCCAGGTCTCCGGTTATGATAATCCTAAGACCAACGTGCTGTCGTTGGTAAAGAAGTGGCTGGAGCGGAAGGATGCCGGCCACTGGCTCATGGTGATCGACAATGCCGATGACATGCAAGTCTTTTTCGGACAGCAGACGGGACCTGCGGATGCCAACCCATCAAGCCACAGAGAAAGCCTCGAACCTTACATTCCCGTCTGTCCTTACGGCGCTATTCTCGTTACAACCAGGAACATGCAGATAGGCTCGAGGCTGATTAAGGGAAACGCCCTATCAAGGTCGGCAAGATGGACGAAAATGAGACAGACCAGTTGCTCCGCGCACGCCTTGAAGGAATCAACGTTACTCCTGGTGAATCTTCTGCACTTTCTTCCCGTCTGGAACACCTTCCGCTCGCGCTCGTCCAGGCGGTGGCGTTCATCCAAGAGAACAGCATAACGATCAGCGAGTACCTTCGGCTCCTGGATAAGAGCGACCAGAGCCTCGTCGATCTGCTCAGCGAAGAATTTGAGACGGTCGGGAGAGACTCCGAGACTCCTCGTGCAGTGGCTGAGACATGGATTCTCTCTTTTGAGCAAATCCAACGGCAGAAAGACTTCGCAGGCGAGCTTCTCTCGCTCATGAGCCTTTTCGACCGGCAGGCTATCCCGTTGGAATTCCTATCCCGCTATAGCCAACTGCAGCAGGACCAGAAAGCCAGGGGAGAAATACAGCTTGCGAAGGCTTTGGGAGTATTGAAGGCGTTTTCTTTCATTACCAAGGATAAAGGCGATGCATTCGATATACACCGGCTTGTGCACTTGGTCACTCGGAGGTGGCTCACTAGGAATGGTGAACTGCACCGGTTTGCGGAACAAGCGATCTTAACGGTGTCGCAGGCTTACCCGTTCGGCAACTACGAGAATCGGACGACATGCAGCGCATACCTGCACATGTGTATGCCGTGCTGAAGTCTGACGGCACTGTATTGGAGAGCGAGAGGGTGGCGAGGGCGAGGGCGTCGCTATTGAACAATGCTGGCGGGTTTTTTCTTTACCAAGGTCAATGGGAGGATGCAGAGAAGTTCCTTCAGCAGTCCGTGGAGTTTCGAAGAGCTATGCTCGGAGAGGAGCATCCCTCAACGCTGAACAGCATAGCCAACCTGGCGGCGGCGTACTGGCACCAAGGCCGATGGAAGGAGGCTGAGGCGCTAAATGTGCAAGTGATGGAGACAAGAAAGAGGGCACTAGGAGAGGAGCATCCCGATACGCTGACTAGCATGGCCAACCTAGCAGCGACGTACCGGCACCAAGGCCGATGGAAGGAGGCTGAGGCGCTAAACGTGCAAGTGCTAGAGATGAGCAAGAGGGTACTAGGAGAGGAGCATCCCGATACGCTGACTAGCATGGCCAACCTAGCAGCGACGTACCGGCACCAAGGCCGATGGAAGGAGGCTGAGGCGCTAAACGTGCAAGTGATGGAGATAAGAAAGAGGGCACTAGGAGAGGAGCATCCCTCAACGCTGACTAGCATGGCCAACCTAGCAGCGACGTACTGGCACCAAGGCCGATGGAAGGAGGCTGAGGCGCTAAACGTGCAAGTGATGGATGAGACAAGAAAGAGGGCACTAGGAGAGGAGCATCCCGATACGCTGACTAGCATGGCCAACCTAGCGTCGACATACCAGAACCAAGGCCGATATAAGGAGGCCGAGCACTAAAGATACAAGTGCTAGAGATGAGCAAGAGGGTACTAGGAGAGGAGCATCCCGATACGCTGACTAGCATGGCCAACCTAGCAGACGTACCGGCACCAAGGCCGATGGAAGGAGGCTGAGGCGCTAAACGTGCAAGTGATAGAGACAAGAAAGAGGGCACTAGGAGAGGAGCATCCCGATACGCTGACTAGCATGGCCAACCTAGCGTCGACATACCAGAACCAAGGCCGATATAAGGAGGCCGAGGCACTAAAGATACAAGTGCTAGAGATGAGCAAGAGGGTACTAGGAGAGGAGCATCCCGATACGCTGACTAGCATGGCCAACCTAGCAGCGACGTACCGGCACCAAGGCCGATGGAAGGAGGCTGAGGCGCTAAACGTGCAAGTGATGGAGACAAGAAAGAGGGCACTAGGAGAGGAGCATCCCTCAACGCTGACTAGCTGGCCAACCTAGCAGCGATGTACTGGCACCAAGGCCGATGGAAGGAGGCCGAGGCGCTACAAGTGCGAGTGATGGAGACAACAAAGAGGGTACTAGGAGAGGAGCATCCCGATACGCTGACTAGCATGGCCAACCTAGCGTCGACATACCAGAACCAAGGCCGATATAAGGAGGGCCGAGGCACTAAAGATACAAGTGCTAGAGATGAGCAAGAGGGTACTAGGAGAGGAGCATCCCGATACGCTGACTAGCATGGCCAACCTAGCAGCGACGTACCGGCACCAAGGCCGATGGAGGAGGCTGAGGCGCTAAACGTGCAAGTGATAGAGACAAGAAAGAGGGCACTAGGAGAGGAGCATCCCTCAACGCTGACTAGCATGGCCAACCTAGCAGCGACGTACTGGCACCAAGGCCGATGGAAGGAGGCCGAGGCGCTACAAGTGCGAGTGATGGAGACAACAAAGAGGGTACTAGGAGAGGAGCATCCCGATACGCTAACGAGCATGGCTAATCTTGCCGTGATCTGGAAGAGCCAGGGCCGCCTTGAAGACGCTCTGGACCTGATCCAGAATTGCTTCCATCTTCGGCGGCGAGTGCTTGGCCAGCATCATCCTGATACCATCTCTACTCTTTCTGACCTAACCGACTGGCAAAATGAGAAAGGCGTCGGGGATAGCTAGGATATTAAATTGATAGCACTAGAATTAGGAGAATGGTATCTTTTACCCTTGTCTTCTATTTTAAGGCTTATATCTCAATTTCGCTAAAACGTTCGAGCTGCGTTGTAATAGATCTCATTGTATCTCAAACGGTATCTTTCTTCTCTCTCTATCCGCAACATCCCCCGGGTACCAACCCCCCCCCGGGCCTCTCTCAAAAAGTGCCCAACATACTCCTGCATTAGCTTCCCCGAACTGCTGCCTACTTACTCCATCCCAACCCTCCCCCACCCCTTCACCCCCTCCCTCCAGCTATCCAACACCCGCCCAGCCCACTCCTCGGCAACACCCCGTCCCCCAATAACCTCCTCCACGACCTTTCCCAACACCCCATTCCCATTATCATCACTATCCCCCTCCTGGTCAGCAAAAACAACCCCCAAAATCCGATCCAACCACCCCGCCTCGCCCAGCCCCTCCTTCAACCTCCCTACCAGCCCCTTCACCTCCGCCAGCGCCTTGCCACTGATCTCGTTCAGCACCTTCATCTCAGCAATGACGTCGCGATGCAACCCGGACCGGCCGCTGCGGTCGCGTGCCAGCTCCTTGTCGTGGAAGGCAAGAACAAAAGACGCAGAGTGTTTTATGGCCAGGGCGGTTTCGCGAATGGCGGACATGTGCGGGAAGGCGACGAGGGGGTAGCATGCGGTTGGGAGCTTGGTGGCGGGGTTGGGAGCAGGAGCAGAGGGGAAGCCTGTACGGAGGGTGGAGAAGGCGGATTTGATGGACGAGGTGAGCAGGGAGAGCGTCTTGGGAACGGGCTCGGAGCGCGGGGTGGAGAGGGCGATGAGAAGCGCTGCGGAGAGGAGGGAGAGCACGGTGTAGTAGGTTGTTTCCGGCGCAGTGAGGAGCGAGGGGGTGGTGGGTTTGTGGAGGAAATCGGCGAGCGAGTTGCTGAGGCGGGAGAGGGTTTCCAGCGTGTACTCGCGGTCGCGCAGAACGACTTCTGTGGACTTGGAGGGCTTGTAGTCTTTGGGCGGCTTGTAGTGGAGCAAGTCGAGGAACTGTTCGGAGAGGAAGGCGAGGTGGGAGCGTTCGTTCTGGAGGAATTAATGACTGATTCAAGACTAGAGAAAAGGAGACTCACGGAAAGACCAGGGCCAAGGCGCAGGTATTCGTGGGTCGCCGGACCATGTGGACTCTCGAGGTTCGGGAATGGGCCATAATCGGTTCTGTTGACCAGAGTTGTATCGTCGCCGATGATTTCTGGGCATTGTCAGCAGGTCAATTTCGACTAAACCTAACGAAAAGAACATACCGGTAAGCGGATGCTCCTCGATCTCGACATCAATTTTCCCGCCATAGCACCTGATAGCCTTCCTCTCTTCCACCAGTGTCATGATGACGGTGCAGCTCCTCCTCAGATTACCATCAAACTCAGTCATGTCGAGGATGCTGTGTAGCTGCCAGCCGAGAAGGCATCCCAGATCCGCACTGGTGACCTTTCATGCAAGCTGTAGTTGTTGAAGCTGCGGAGGGGCTCCATTAGCGGGCGAGTCCCCTGGAACAGGCCAGGAGCGATGCTGGATATCCTGTCGAAGAACAACGGGCTGAGCGCGTCCTGGATTGTCCGCTTGACATCGAGTGGTATCCAGAGCTGGTAGGCATATGACGCGCAGCCAAGCAGGAGGTAGAGCTGGACTAGCAGCAGCCGAAGTTGGGTGTCGCCTGGCGTCTCTCTAGCTGAGCATCGAGTAGCAGCACGGCTTGCAGGAACAAGCCAGGTTCAATATCTTGCCACAAGGAGTGGGCAGCGTCCGGGGTCCGCGGCCGCAGCCCAGAGAGCTTTAGAAGCGAAGTACCCATGACGAGGGCCAGGTCAAGACGCGGGTCCTTATCCAGGCGTGGGATGGCATCCAGAAGCTCCTTGTCGCCCGTTATTTGCTGGTACGTACTTGAGGCCTCCGTGATGAGCTTCTTCAGGCACGTCTCGCAGGGACAAGGTTGGGTTATTGCAGAGCCGGCACTGGAATGGCTTGTCTTTGGACTCACCATCGACAACGGAGGGCTGGGGCGAGAGTGTCTGAGGGCATGTGGAGAGGAGGTAGCGGAGCTTGCACTGCAGAACCTGGAGGACGATCTTTCGGGACTTGTCGGCGCTCTGCCAGATGTGATCAGTCAGCGACATTGAATTCGCGGGGAATGGAGACAGCATACCTCGTCCAGAATCTTGGGCACCACGGCTTCCATGAGCGTCTTGATCTCTTCGAAGCCCAGCTCTGCCACATAACCTTTGACGTCATCAAAAGCGGACAACCTCTCAAAGTATTGATCCAAGAACAGGCCAATCTGGACGACCCTGGGCGACATGCCGGTGTTATCGTGGTTGGGGTTCAGTGCTGTAGCAGGCAGCCGGAATGTAGTTTCCAGGAGAGCCAGGCTGATGTTCTTCCTGTACATGGCGCTTGCCGTGTCCTTGATCTCAATGTACCTCTTGAGGATGCTCTGGACCTCGGAAAGGGCACTGCAGAAGCGTAAGCGTGTGAGCAGGTTTGAAACACTGCAACAAGGGCTTACCTGTCCGAATCTGCCCCCTTACTGGCGGCGGAGGCGAACTTCCTCCATATCTGCAAGTCGCAGACGAAGAACGGGGCGGTCCCTCCGTCAAGCCCTAGCGTTAAGGCCTCACGACACAGGTTGTAAATCAGATCCCACTCGCCCCAGGCCTCAAGCGCACTGAGGCCTTCATAGAAGAGAACCTTGCGGCCCTCCTTCAGTTGGCTGATGGCGCCCAGCTTGGGGCTCTTGAGACGAGAAATGTACTCCTCCTTCGTCCCGTGGCTAAGCAGCACGCGGTAGTAGAGGCAGATTTCCTCTTCTGTCAGCAGACCTCTGTCTGTGGGCTCCAATTTTGCGGACTGCAGACATCAGCGCGGGTCCCTGGGAACCTATCAATGAGCGACTTACATTCTCGGTCAAGTCCGCTGCCCGCTCGAGTTGTCTAACCGCCAGCAGGCTGTAGACTTGCGGCTTGCATCAGTGCACTGGGGGCTGATCTGTCCATGTCAGGCTGAGCGCTCGGAGAGCCAGTGGAGGCAGACACACTGAAAGAAGGAAAGTGAGAGTGATGTTCCAGAACATGTAGCGGCGGTCGGCACTGTTGGCGTGGGCCTTGTCCAGGGACGTTGCGATCTGGCAGGTCAGCAGCATGCACGTATTTTTGGGGAAATAGGTCCTTTATCACGCACCTGCTGGGCGCTGACCAGGTCCCATTTCTCCAGACAGGCCTGGAGACACTGGACGGCCAGGGGGCTGCCGGGGTTTGCCTTGGCCCAGCGGGCCCTCAGGGGTCCCAGGGTGTCGGCATACTCAACCTCGTAGCCGAAGAAGTCGCGGCATGCCCACTCATACAACTCGATGGTGTCGATGTCTGCCGTCTTCTTGTTCTTGACAAGCTCGTCGATGGCAACCAGCACACCGCATTTTTCGGCGGTGCCATCGAGCTGGGACTCGGCACACATCTTGATGACCTGGCAGAAGATCAGTACGTCTTGTTTGGTCTACAGCCAACGAACACATGAAAAGGACGGTTACACACACCTCGTAATAAGGGTCCTTGAGAGTGGCGGCCCGCTTCGCGGCAAGTCGGATGACCGTGTTCCAGTTGCCATCGCTGAAGGCTGTCTGCAGCTGGACATCGACGCTGTTCCTGAGGGCCGGCGGCCCGTATCTGTATGAAGACATGGTCGCAGATCAGGGGTCTGTACGGAGCGAGGGGGCTGCTTCTTTGTGCAAGGCGGCGGGCGGAAAGACACGGGTCAGGTACCCAACGCGGGGACGGAGACGTGGGAGGACGCGGGGGAGGGGCCAATGGGACAAGGCCGCTGGGAGACTTGGGCGCCTGGTTCTTGAACACACGCCGAAACTGGGTTGGTTCTGCTCCCTCGGCGCGGGAGTGTCAATGCGCGGCACCTGACTGCTAAGACCTGGCCTATCCGTGACGTCCTGATTGTTCTTGCTAAAGGATCGCATGCCCTTCATCGCTTTCACTTTTTTTGGTGCCATTTTGGCGGGGGAGAGTTGGAGTGGCTCGTGCGCTGCAACCCCACCTTCACCGAGGCAAATATACCCAGGTGAGTCTCGGTCAGTCCCCACGATGCTGAAGAACCTGGAAAGGGAGCTTCTTTCCAGTGTTCCATCCATGCGGCATCAAAGCCCCCCAGTGGCCGTTGGTCAGGCCCGACTTCTTGATACTCTAAAAGAAGAAAGAAACCGTCGCATGTAATCGTACACCATATTTCTACAAGCAGGCTCTTGCCCTGGATTTGTTTGGGGGAGACCGCAGGAGGGACACTCCCCGGCTCGCCATGCTGTCGTCTCGAGCTCTCATGCTAGTTCTCGAAGGTCAAGCCACAGTCGTCAAAGTACGGCAGTTCGTAGGGGTCGGGTATCAGAACAGACTTCCGCCCTTCTTCTCCACCTTCCTCCTCTCGATCTAATCGCCAGGTCGAGTCAGTAGCAAGCCCGGCGGAAGGAAGACGCAACACTCCTACCCAAGCCTTCTTGCAATCCCTATACGCCCTGTAGACATAGACACGATCAGCAAACAGCTACTTCGACCACATCTTGTCGGTCACCACTGACTGGAAGTAATCCGAGCACATTGTCCTGTCTCCCCCATTGCGATGTAAGCACCGGATGCTCCGCGCGGCCGCCTCCTGGCATGGGTCGAGATATTCGCTCCGATCTTTGCTGTTCCAAGAAAGAAGGTCAGCACTTGAACACCGGAGAGCAGGGAATAGTACTCGCCTTTCGAACTTCTGCTTGGTCTCTGTGTTCCAGGGGCCGTCCTCTCTGTTTGCTGCGGACGCCATGATTGCGGAGTCACTTCGGCCGGTGCATATGGGAGCAATCAACCTCCAAAGTCCCGACGTCGGGATTTGCGACGTCAGAGACGCTGCATGTGGGTCAAACAGCCTGCCAAGCGTTGTGCACGAGCCACCTGCCCCTGGCAGCCCCATTTTACCCCTGGATGAGCCCTGAATCACTGTAGATGTCAACATCAACGGCACAGCATCCGAGGTACGATGCAATCCAACAAAGGCCCTCTAGCCAACCAGAAGAAATGGAGCACAGCGCCCTTCCGTGGTTTGAATACAGAATTAAGTGACTTATTTAACACTTTGGGGACACAGTTCATACAAACCGAGGACTGACCTGATCTGTCCTGCACCGTGAGACTAGGGTAGGGACTTTGAAACCCTGCCTTAATTATGTGCTGTCTACCGGAGGCATTCTCAGTCGATATTTTGTGACTTGAAAGAGAGAGACATTTGACGGACGACTTTTTGCTTTGGAAACCATAACCTGACTCTACGCAACTCACTTCAGATCCGTCATGCTTGTCTACTCAGACACTTTGGATGACTTGCCTGAAGACAATACTTGTGGTACTTTCCTTAACATTGATATGAGCACACTTAGAACCTTACCGCTTGGTATAATCAACGTCTTAACGTGTTCACCATTACTGAACATTCTGTGTCTTGACTTGTCGGCCTTGCCGGGGCTTACTTAGGATGTATAGCCTTGTTGACCCAGTCTTTACCAACGCGCTTGAACAGCCTGCTGTCCTGGCGGCTGATACATGAGTCTGCAATTTGCATTTGAATATCATCCTGGCGATGCATGTGTCCGAACAGGTCACGGCAATGTCTCCCACCGGCAGTGCATTCCCTGCCGCCCGCAGCTTTCCACCGTCTTCCGCAGAGTTATTTCGAGACAGATCCAGTGAGCGGAGTATCTTCCTTTGCAATATTTTCTTGCCCTGCTCTTAAAATTCATGCCTCTCTTTCTCAGCGTTGGTTGCAAACTTCTGCACCTGCATTGCGAACGTGAGTTCACGAGGTCAAACCTATCTCTGAAACCCAACGAAACACTTGAGCAGCCCTTCTCGTAATCAGAACTCTTTCAAGTTCTCTTTCTCTGCTTTCGGCTATCACTCTTTTTTTCTCGAGTCGAGTCAGGCTTCTTGCCGTCGCTCCGGGGCGGCTTCACCCGCCTCGAGTATCAAGAGGTATCCAAGGATCCAAATACGTCGTCAACCAAGAACAATATAAGTAAGCATTTGATCAGGCTTGTCTCCCCTGTTTAAATTACCAGTCGAATTTTTTAATTCTCTTTTTGTATGTTGTGGCTGACCTGTCTCGTGATCAGATTCCAGTTCAGAGCTGAAGACCTGCTTGTTTCACTCGATTCAGAGTTCTCAAGTCAAGACTCAGTTCCATACACGAACATAATGGCGTATTACGAGACAATAATCTGCAGATGGCACAACCCGCTTCATTAGGAGCTAGATGGCTTCGACACCAGCAGGATCCCAGTGGCATTGTTTGAAGCGCCAGTCCAGGGAAGCCTGTACCCCCAGCACTTCACATTTGCGGTCGGCAACCCCAAGTACCCCTCGCAAGCTGATCACTCCATCATCGTGTGCAACAACGTTGCAATGCTCTTTGAAGCCATGGTCTACTGCAAGGGCTTGTACAACGCCAAGGAGTTCTGCAAAGAGTCGCCAAGTGCAGCTACCGAAAGGGCGCAACCTATGCGAGAACAACCTGAGAGATGTTGAAATGTTGACCAATGCACATAGGTCGTTCCTGATGTGCGGCGGTGGGTGCCGAATGGCGCCCCAAGATGGGTTGATGAATGGATCGCCTTCCAAGACTCAGTTCCTCCGGGCAGACAAGGCCCGAAAGCCACCAAAAAGTGGGATGTCAGCGTTCACCAGTGGCACAGAAAGAAGGCGGCGGGCGAGTTCAAAAACTCTAGTATCCCTCTCGACCAGCGGTTTGGAGGCGGCTAGAACGCTCGGCTCCTGCCTGATGGGGTTCATCAAAACTACGATGGGCATCCATCCGCATCGTCGCCGGCTGCAGCAAGTTCCATGCAAGGTGCAGGGCAGCTAGAAACACCTCAACCTGGTTCCCAAAACACCTCATCGACCCTGGACCGCAAGCCTCATCAGCACCACGTCTCATCGAAACCAAGGCAACTCCTCCACTAGGTCCATATGCAACGCTTAGTTATTGTTGGGCCACTGCCGCCACTGCGAAGCTCAAGCGCGATACGCTGAACTTGTTTCTCACTCTTCTGCCCGAATTGATTCTGCCAAAAAACGTTCCAAGACGCGATTCACGTTGTGAGGCGCCTTGGAGTCCGGTGCGGCCCGCGTTGTCATTGCACACTGGGATGATTGGCGCTCGTCGACTTAAGATAGTGTCCAAGTTGAACTTGTGGAAGACGGCGTTTCCGATTCCGTGCTCAACACATGAAGCTGGGTTCTTCAGGAACGCTTTTTGGCGCCGAGGATCCCCCAGTTTGGCTCCGGCCAGCCTTCCTGTGAATGTCTCGCTCCAGGCCTGCGAGATATTTCCGAGAGTCTTGGCAGATGCGGTGCATTGTCACGGGCTCGCTCTGAATGAAAGATGTAGATTCCAAGAACCGCCGTAAAGAGCTTCGGCCCCTATGGCAGCAGCAGCCTCTTCCATTTCGACGGTGACCGAGTCTGGAAGCAGCTGGTCGAGACATATTCCCGGACCCGCCTCAGCTATGCTGAAGACGCAATCTCGACGCTGGCAGAGGAGGCGCGCCAGGCCTAGAGAACGACTACTTAGCCGGATTGTGGAGGCAACACTTGGGGTGAGAGCTCGCGTGCACTGCCTCGGAAGAAGGCAGCCACACCAGGCCGAGTGATTATCGCGTTCCTACATGGTCTTAGGCATCTGTCGACGGAGGGATATGCTACACTGAGTATGGAGAGGGCGAGCTTCTCCTGTTCGACATCCTCGAACAAAAATCATACCGGAAGGCCAAGATGACAATGGTGCCGGTCAGAGGCGGGTTCGTTTGCCTGAGGGCCTTCTTGTATCCTATCTCGCTCGTTTGCGGTGATCTTGCGGGCGGATCCGACGTGTCTTTATCTGATAAAATTGGTGGGATAGAGCTTTAGGGTAGAAGCCAAGGTTGATCTGGACATCGATGTACCTATTCCTCACCACGAGCGTGCTGGAAATACTAACATCCTGATGCACCACTCCTCCAATATTGACATGTGTCAGAAACGAAGAATATTTACCTACTAGCGTTGCTGCTCAGATATGACAGCGCGTCCAAGACTAATAGCCGCACGGAATGGTTCAAGTGTGACTTCCCTGGAGAGAGCGGCGAGTGGACCGCACTGTTCGCCTTCGGGATCTCAAGCGAGATTGGGTGTACGGCCCCAATATTCCATGCGAAGAATTTGGCGAAGTTCTTGGCTACCCAATTACCTTGATCTGAACCCGTCGACGTGTAGGTGTTCTTGTTGGTTCACGTTATAACAGCAGCACCGAGAAGGTTGAAATCGTTTAGCTAATGGAGTAAGCCAACCAAGATATTACCGAGAAGCCAAAATCTATCATATGGACGCCTCGGTTCTCATACAGTCTGCAGTTCCTGCTTCCACGCAGCGTGCTTTCGATAGATATCATGGCGGAAAGCCTGCTTCAAGTCTCGTGGTCGCCGTCATCCCTAGGCAACCTTCGGTCACCTGTAGTCGCCGTCGTACCCGAGCGACCCAGAGTGACTTGTGCCACAGCCTCCATTCTGTGATGCACCTGGAACATAGACAAGTGCTCAACACGTCCCAGTACTCATCATCCTACCTTGGCCACCCAACGCCAGCCTCAGTTGCAACGTCCGTATCCTTTTGGCTATTTGTCACTGAAGTGTTAACATCCACTTTCTCGCAGGCGCGAAGAGTTCATTGTTGGTGAAACTTACCACCCCTGGCCACAATGACTGGAGCTAGTGCCGCAGAAGCCTGCGCTTGAACAACAGGTGCCAAAGCTTGAACCGGTGCAGGTCTTGCCGTTCTTCGTCCCGCATACTCCGTCGGTGAGATATTACCGGCGCCGCTGTCGCAAGTCCCAAAACCGCTTTGACAACCCGCACCGCAGTGATTGCTGGTCTTACCGCAGAAGCCGTTGGCTGAGCAGCAATCTCCAAAGGTCGAACCCTTGCATGTCTTGCCATTCTTGCTGCAGTTGCCATCAGTCGAGATAGTGCCAGAACCGTTGTTGCAAGTCCCAAAGCCGCTCTGGCAGCCGGCACCGCAGTGGTCACTTGTCGTTCCACAAAATCCATTCGCCGAGCAGCAGTCTCCAAAAACGGACGCTTTGCAGGTCTTCCCGTTCTTGCCGCAGCTTCCATCCGTAGAAATGTTTCCAGCACCACTGCTGCAGGTGCCAAAGTTGGCCTGGCAGCCGGCACCGCAGTGGTCACTGGTCGTTCCACAAAAGCCGGCCGAAGAACAGCAGTCCCCAAACGCAGAGCCCTTACACGTTTTGCTGTTCTTGCCACATGCCCCGTCGGTCGAAACGTTTCCCGTCGCCTTCACAAGTGCCAAACGCACTTTGGCAACCCGCCTTACAGTGCTCAGTGGAGTTCCCACAGAAGCCACTCGCCGAACAGCAATCCCCGAACGCGGACCCCTTGCACACCTTGCCGTTCTTCGCACCGCAGGTCCCGTCAGTCGTGACGTTGCTGGCACCAGAGCAGTCCCCAAAACCCTGCCTGGCACCCGGCACCGCAATGCTCTGAGGTGGCTCCGCAATAACCATGGCAGAGCAGCAGTTACCAAACCCGGAAACCAGGGCAGATCTTCCCGGAACTGTCCGGGCCGCAGCGGCCGTCAGAAGTGATATTGCCCGTGTCGACGCAAGTCCCGAATAGGGGTTGGCAACCGGAGCCACAGTGCGCGGGAGTAGAACCGCACCACCCGCCGGCGGAGCAGCAATCGCCGTAGGCGGTGCCGGTGCAGTTGAGCTGGGAGGTGCCGCCGCAGGTTCCGTCAGGGGAGGGGTCTCCGGGACCAGGGACGGGAGCGGGCGGGGCATCGCAGTTGCCGAAGGCCGGTTGGCTTACGAGACGTTCAAGTCAATCTTTGAGGACAAGGTATGAAAGAGAAGAGTGAGGTTACGTAGAGTGACTTACCATCCCCGCCGCAAAAGGCCTTTGACCGCCCGCAGAGTCCATCCTTGGAGCAGGCAGGCGCCCCATGTCGGCGTGCACACCCAGCCTGTTGCGCCGCCGCAAGTGCCGTCTTCGGTGACGACGCCCGTCTGCCAGGGCGGCATGGCGTCGCCCGTGGGGTCTGGGCGATGACACCCGAGAGGAATAGGACAAGGGCTGCCTGTGTCGTGTACATGATGAGGACTCTTTGAACTACAAGTCTAGGTTGCTTTGGTCAGGCCAGCGTGGGATGCAAAGCTCTGTCTTCACCACAGCTCCTCCGAGTCCCATGGCCTCGCTTATATAGTAAGATTATCCCGCGAGAACTTGGCGTACTGATCATGACCCTCAGCTTACGGCTCGCCCAGGCTCCCACGCCACGGTACACGCTTGGAATCCGCGTTTTCCCGTCAGAATAAGACTTCAGTGAAAAAGGGAAGCCTAGTAACATCGTTAGTGACATCGTGCCGTCGGCCGTGGAGCATGCCTCGGACTCGGAAGGGCCACCTCGGACTTCGGCAAGGTTCTCATTCCTTTCTCGCCATGACGATCCTGTTCAGGAAACTGTTGGAGGCTTAGCCCGCCGGGCCCGGTGGTGGCTGACAATAGGTTGGAAGGAATCGACTAATTTCCCCCTCCTATCGGTGGTCCTTTGGAGTTCGCGAAACTACGAGCAGAGTTCCTCTCATCCTCTTATCAAAGCTAGTGGTCGGTTTCCGGGATTCTGATTGCTCGCCTCAACCCGGTTCCCTGCCCAAATTCCCTCCGCATGAGTCTTCCGATGTAGTATTGCGTGGGCTCTGCGCAACGCCAAGGGCATAATGCTATGATCATGGTGTGCTGAAAACGGGCTGCGTACCTTGGACCTCGGACTTGGACATAAAGCCTCCACTCATCAACAAGCCGGGTATTCCGAAGTCTAAGATCAACGATAAAGACGTAGACACCGGGCCTTGGTACATATATATGAGGCGTGCCACTGCTCATGTCCGGTTCAGGGTCAAGGTTCCAAGCAATAAGACCACTATGGCTCAACTTCGCTTAAGGGGTCCCGCCCTAACACTTTGGGCTTGCCTCGCTACGTGTAGTCTTCTCCTCCTTCTTTATACTTCACCTGTTCTTTATACCCGTCACACTCCTTCTCTCCACCACCGACGTAACAATGCCAGAGGGCTCGTTCCGTCGAAAAGGGGCATCCCAGACACGTCCCGTGGTCCCGGTCCAGCTCACCAAAACCCAGCCAAAGCACCACCAGAGCCCTTGCCGGAACTCGTGTCAGGATGGTCGGCAGAACGTCTCACCTCGTCCTTTCTGGCGGCTAGAAGCGTACACCACACTCTCGGGAAGCGCGATGCGCTTCGGTGTGACGACGGGCCTTGCATCGATGGCAGCTGCTGCAGCAAGAACAAGATTTGTGGCTTTGGTCCCGACTACTGCGGTGCTGGTTGTATTTCTCAGTGTAACGCCACCGCCATGTGTGGCGAATACAGCGAGAATGCCGAGATGCCCTGTGGCATGAAACTGTGCTGCTCAGCCATGGGCTGGTGCGGTGTGAGTTGAGCTTCTTCTATCCAAGCGTACCCCCCAGAAGCTAACATCAAAGTAGACCACAGCCGACTACTGCCACAATGCTGATCCTGTGCGCGGCACCTTGCCGTGTCAAGCGGGTTACGGCTCTTGCTCCATCTCAGGCTCGCCGTCTTGCCCAGCAGGCGGCAGCACCAAGGGCCGGACTGTGGGCTATTATCAGTCGTGGAACGTCCGTAACCGTGCCTGCAACAAGGTTTCGCCCAGTCAGCTCAACACCACGGGGTACACCCATCTGTTTTATTCGTTCGCGTCTATCGATCCAGTCTCGTTCAGGATCTCTCCTGCGCATTCGGATGACCTGACCATGATGAGGGAGTTTACTGCACTATCCAAGGGCGGCAAGCTGCAAACCTGGATCGCCGTCGGAGGCTTTGACTTCAGCGACCCGGGAACGCCAACCCATACAACATGGAGCGATATGTGCTCCACCAAGGAGCGCCGCGCCGCCTTCATCAGCTCCGTCAAGGCCTACATGGACGAGTACGGCTTCCAGGGCGTCGACCTGGACTGGGAGTATCCTGGTGCCCCTGAGCGTGGCGGGCGCAAGCTGGCCGACACGCGCAACCTTATCCAGCTCGTCCGCGAGATGCGCGCCGCGTATGGCACGGCGTATGGTATCAGCCTGACCCTCGCCCCCGATTACTGGTACCTGCGCTGGTTCGACGCCAAGGCCATGGAGCCCTACGTCGACTTCTTTGGCTTCATGGCCTACGATCTCCACGGCTCGTGGGACCAGGACGTCAAAGCCCTGGGCAAGCGTGTGCGCGGCCAGGCGGATATCCGTGAGATCGCCAACAACACGATCCCCTTGTGGTTTGACGGGCTGAACCCGGCCAAGATCAACTTCGGGCTCGCCATGTACGGCCGCGGGTATACGCTCGCCAACCCCAGCTGCAACCAGCTGCTGTGTTCCTTCAACGGCCCCAGCAAGCCGGCGCCGTGTACGAATTTCCCAGGAGTCATGTCGCTGCTCGAGATCCAGCAGTTGATCAAGCGGCGCGGGCTAACGCCTCATATCTGCCGGACTCAATGATGAAGCAGATTACCTGGGATGACCAATGGATCGGGTACGATGACGACGAGACGTTTGCCGCCAAGAAGGCATGGGCGGATTCCAGATGCTTCGGAGGTCCATGGTCTGGAGTATCGACTTTCAAGTTCCTGGATCCGGGGGTGGGTCTTCTCCTTCTCGTCATATTCTTCTCTGCTAACAGGTGACTAGGTCCGAGGGAGACAAGTACGGAGAGGTCGTCTACGTCGGAACCGAGGTATATCAGCGCCCAACAGCGCAGTGTCCGGCCCCTTGCATCATGGTCTTCCCACCGAGCACACTCGAGAAACCAACGGCCATCACGTTGGTGCCTTACACAGCTACACTCGAGGTGGGCAGCACGACGACCACCGTGGTGGCCGTTCCCACGCCGCGCACAACCACCGTCACGGTCATCAACTTCTTCAACTACTACGTCACCAGCGACCAGCAGCCCGGAGCGCCCCTCACGCTGCGCCCGAGCTTCCAGGCGCCGCCCGTGCCCGTGTTGGTCACGGGTCCGGATGGCAGGACGACGACGAGAACTGTTGTGCCTCCACCCCTAGGCGAGCCTAAAGGTCCTGGAGGGAGCACTACTGGCCAGCCAGATGAACCTGCTAACGGAGTGGCCGTTCATTCCACCGCCGACACCAACTCCAGATCCGGGCCCAGAGGAGGTAGATGAGGGCATGTTCCCCCCGGTCAGTTTCCCCGAATGGACGGACTCGCCCGACACGTCAACCACAACGACCTGGCCATTAACAGGCACCATTGAACCTGTCACGGACACCAACAAGCCGACCCCTGCAAGAGGCTCCCGAGTGTCGTGCAAGGCGTGGTTCTTCTTCGTCTGCATATCCTGGGACGATCTCAATCTCAAAGTCGACTTTTGGGACATTGTGCTACCCCCTGGTAGAATTGGCCCGTCAGTACCACCCCGACATATTTCTCATTCGATGTTTTGAAGTAGCTAAAAAGCCTCACGGCATCTACAGAGGGCCCCCGCCTGCCTCGCTCTTCCGCCTCCCGTCCGGCTGGCGTTTCGGATGTCCGACCTGCCTGCCGCCCTGGCCACCGATGTCGTACGTCCAGCCCATGATGTCTAGTGGTCAACATGAAATGATAATCAGAGCTAACAAAGGGGCATAATCAGCGTCAACCCCCAGGGACAACTTGCCAACCTGCCTCCTAAGCCAACTCCTTGTGAGCCGACGACGGCCATGCTCACGATCGAGTCCACGTCATATGGGACGACGACGACGGAGGGGACAGTCAGGACAACTGCCTCGCGGACGTTTTCCCGCGAGTTCCCCATGCTTGGCTGCTCTGTCGAGGACTCGACGACTGCCGCTACCACCACAGCGTGTGACGCCCCGACACCCAGGGCTGTCGCCCCAGCCCGAGCTCCAATGGACGATGGTTCCGATGTTGACCTGGTAGAACCAGCATTTGACAACCGCCTAGCTGGACGGGCTCCAGACTGCAACGATCCAGCCCTCGTTGACGTCGTCATGTATCCTGAGAACCACTTTGGCGACTATTCGGCGCTCAAGGCTAAGCTCAGCGCCGACAGCCATCCCAATTCACCTAATGGCCGGAAACTCGAGAGCTTCAATGTGATAGAAGCTCCGGCGGTGGGCTTGACTGCCTCATCTACCTGGCCAACGTACAAACAGACTATGTGCTAAATGAGCTGAACGGCCAGTTCGGGGTGGGTTACGTGGCCTACTTCTGTGCACTTCTAGTGCTGACAGGCTCCTTATTAGCTCAGTAAAAGTGTGACTAGGCTGGGTGTCCCAGTGCCTCCCCCTGGCTGGACATCAAGGAAGAGGGCAGCCGTGAATGAGACGGCAGATGACAATGATGTCGATGATGGCGAGGCTACGGCCCATCAGGGCAACGTGGAGATCGTAACCTACCACAACGATACCGAGACGGCCAATCACAACAAGCTGGGAAAGAGATTTGCGAGCAGCATGAAGGCATGGGCTCCGTCACAGCTTAGCGTCCCCCCAAGGAGAAGCTGGCTCAACCCAGCCAACGGGTACATTGACAGGAACACAGAGACCTGGCGATATCTGCGCCACGAATCCGAATGTGAAGGCCAATACGTAAGTTTGGGACAGTCTCTCTTTCTTCAGACATGATGGTCACTGACCTGCGCACTTCTTATTCAGGTTTACATCACGGAGGACGACGTCGACGTCAATCACCCGGTGAGCAAGATCTCCATGGTCCGCCCCTCTCACCAACGGTTGAATCCAGACTAACCACTCAGAGGGGGTCCCACAGTTTTTGGCTGGCATAACCATCGAAAGGCTGGATCATCAAGTTTACGGAAACTGGCGCCCGTTCGCCGAAAAAAACATAATCCACGGAACTAGAGTGGCATCCATGGTTGCCGGCAGCCAAAATGGCGTCTGCCCGCAGGGCAAAGTCCGCCTCGTTCGGGTACGTTCTGCCGCATAAGTGCCTGCTTGTTTCTGCCTGCTGACGGAGGGGACTCGTCACATCCACAGACCGTAAACACCGGAACGAACCTCAGATGGCTTGATCAGAACAGCCGGAGACCAACCGTGCCCGGGGCACAATTCGTGAGGTTGGAATCGCTGGTCCTTGCCCTGCAGGACATCTATGACAAGATCCGCGGACCCGCCGCCGTCGTAGTCATGTCCTGGGGCCTTGAAATAACCAATGACGCATTCAGAGATTGCTTGCGTAAGAAAACCACAATCTCCCATATAGTCGCAGGTGCCGCGCTGACACGCAGTGGGAGGCCAGTCCTCGTCCTCCAAGCGCTCGACAGGCTGGGGACGGTGCTTGTCGCCGCTTCCGGAAATTGGGACAACGACGACATCAACGTGGAACACCCAATACACCGCTACCCGGCGTTGTGGGCCGACGATCCGTCCGGGCTTCCGAACCTCATCGTCGTCGGTGCATCCGACATCCGTAGCCGGGTCAGCTTGATCAGCGAGGGAGGCAGTCAGTTGACTGTGTACGCCCCCGGCCATGGTGTCGAGACCGCTAAGCAGGGCGGTGGCATGGAGTCGGCAACCGGGACGTCGTACGGTACGTAACTTAGCTATTGCTTCGCCTGCCCCTCCCCCACCCTCACATCATTCCCACAGTCCAAGCTAACGGCATGCTCTTTCTCTCGCGCGACAGCTGCGCCCCTGGTAGCGGGCCTTGTGGCCTACTTCCGTGCCCTGCCAAACCTTCGAGCCGAGCTCGAGACGCCAAGCACCGTCAAGAAGCTTGTTCAAAAGATGGGCCGGACTGTCCAGATGGGAATGGAGGCGCAATCGCCGGAGCCATCCGTAGACAGCAGGGGCAACAGGTACGGACGAGTGGTGGCCCCCGTATGGAACGGCCAGCTCACTGACAGCGTGTCGTGCCTTGTCCAAATGAATGCGCCAGGCTGCCCTGTCATCAACCTCAACGACAACACGCCCATCGGCGACATATGTGCCAACAATCCCATCACCAGAAAGCGAGGGATATCTGACAATGACGACGACCAGGCCCAGCAGGCAAACCAGACCCTCGCCATCCGGCAAGAAGGAGGCAACTGCCCGCTGGATCCAGGCCTGGGCGGAGGCAACGGCGGAGGCCAAGGACCGACCCGGACCATCACCTACGCCAGTGGCACACCCTCCCCCACATGCACCGCCAACTGCGGCACCCTCTGCACAGGCTACTGGTGCCGTCCGGCCTCGGACAGGCCAAGCCAGCCGCCTCACTTCACCGACCCGACCAACCTGCCGCCTGACCCAACCGAACTCCCAACCCTCCCACCCGACGACAACAACACGCTCCCGACCAACTGTATCTCGTCCACCATCGTCTCGGTCTGCAATGGCGCCGGCGTAGGCAAAGCCTGCCAGACCTCGACGCGCTGCCTCGCGACGACGAGCGACGCAGGCCCGTTCCCGACCCTGCCGCCCAATGACCCGCCAATCCCGACCAACTGCGTCTCGACCAGCTCGTGGACCGAGTGTGCGCAGGGACCGGGCGGCGGAAGGACGGCGTGCGTGACACACTCGTCTTGTGTGGCAACCAAGACGCCTGATGATGATGGTGGCGGTGGGGGGCCAACGGGCACGGTGCCCTCTGGCTTTCCGCAGCCGACGGCGATACCGAACGTCTCGGAACCGTGGTGCATGCGGCAGAACTGCCGGCTGTATCCGAATTTGATAGGGGTGTGTGATGAAGAAGCGTGGAGGTTTTTGCAGAACGAGGATGGGTTGTTTGGGACCGGGTGAGTTTTTCCATATCCCTCGATGTGACTTCGGTTGTCATGCTAATACTGATTGTCTTTTTTTTTTTTTGTGTCAGAGACGGACAGACATCTTCGTTGTGCCTCACTGCCATGAACAGTGCCGGCGAGTTGGTCGGATGCATTATCAAGCTGCAGGAGCCCGAGTCCGCCTCGGGCTCCGAGTGCGTCTGGACCGGGCGCGAGGCGGCCACATGGTACAGCAACTTCCGGGCCAAATGCGGCGGCCTTTGCGGGTGGGTTGAGAACTCGGTCAGCGGGTGCTACATGTCTGTGGACTTTACGGATTCGTGCGAGAAGTTAGCGGTGGCTGAACGAGGGGTTGTATAGAGGGGCCACTTCGGGGCTCATGAAAAAGATAGAATGGATCGAAGGAATCTGGTAGGAAATACGAGGTAGGGTGATTTGCTAGCCGGACAAGACAGCTGGGGTGATTCTGAAAGTATCTGAGGTGGGCAAAATGACGGAACGGCGGATGGTAGTCGGGTATACTTAGGTAACATTGGTGTGTTCCCCAAAATGCAGGGTGATGACGGCAATATACTGGATTAAAACTAAGGTAGGTGGTCTCGAGGCGGTCTGAATATTTTAAAATATGGCAAGCAGCATGTCACGAACCAACCATAAGGGCGGCTAAGTGACTGCTCATGGGCAAGCCAGGACTAATCAGAATATGCATAGACGCATGACCTGCGGGCGGGTTGCGGCCCAAGGCGCACAGGGTCGCTCAGGGACGATGGCAACCAAGAGCGCCCGTAAGAATCTGGCATGTAAGTCAGACCCCCCCATTTGGCAGCCCATCCCATTTGGAACGCTTGGTAAAATTTGGCCCCTGACACCACCTTTTCAAACCCATATATTGCAGTCTATTCGACCCACCACAATACAGGAATTCTCTTATTCTGGGCTTTCTGACCGCTATCTTCAGGTAAATTGTCCGCTATGCGTCTTACTTCAATCTTGGCCCGGTGTATCTGTTCGATTGAAGCGAACTGGGGGTTGGGATCAGGGACTACCTCTTCCTTTGCGACGGCCGGGCTGCTTCCAACTGGGCCTTCAGAGCTTCAGTTTTTCCGTTGTAGCCAGCCAGTCGAAGTCCTTTCCATCGAGGGCCCTTCTCAATCTTCTTGAATAAAAGCCGGCGTGTAGAGAGATCCTGTTTGCGGATAGCAAGTTCGGTCAGTTGACCACGTAAGTCTGACTTCGTCCATATATTGAAAAGAGGGCCTCGTTGGCCACAATAGTTAGCTGGCTAGTTTGGCCTAAATGCTGGGGCATATAGTGGCTACAGTTTGACTATCAATGCCGAACCCCTGATTTGCAATTCAACTCTCCTTGGCTTGGCAAAGCCTCCGCGACTCTAAGGAACACCTTTTTGTCTTGCAGACCTTGTCGTATAAACTCGACCAGGCCTGTTGAGTACATTGCAGGATTCTTGAGATTTTGGGGCCAAATTATTCGCAATACACGACACATGAGCCAGCGCCTTTCTGAGACTAGTGGTCTGCATGTGAAATACGGCTCCGTACAGCAGGCATCCAATGCTTGTCCGGAGACAGCAACGTTAAATAGAAACCGTCGCCAAGGGCTTCTGCGGTCATTGCCAGCAGTCAGGACCAATCAGGGAGGACCGGAGATCCTGGGGAAAGGAACCAGCGTAAGCTGCTCGCCGCTGCTCACACGGTCGACCTTGACGAGACATCCCAGTATTTCCCGCTCGAAACGACCCTGGCTAGTGTACTGGAGACATTTCAGCATTTGCTTGGCCATGTCTTTGTTAAGATGTCGCCAGACAGTGGTTCAACTAGCAACGACAGGGTCCCGGACCTTCAAGTTCCCGTCTGACACAATGATGTCTTGAGATTCAGTGTCTGGGACTCGGAGCCTGAGAGCGACGAGTTTCTCGGATATCTGTACATAGATCTCTTTCCTCGGGACTTCAAGCGGATCGCACTTTACCTCATCCGGTATACCACCGGCAGCGTTTCTATTTCTGGCCCAGACATCAGTCGGGCATTCGTCAAACTTGGTCACCGCAACTAACAAGGACACCATCTAGGGAGTTACCCACCCCGACGGCTCGCGGAATTACCCCTGTTCGGTTTTGGTCTGTAACTTCTCCAGGCCCAGAAATGGAAATTTCTACCTCCTACAGCACTAAGTTGTCCTTTTCCTGTTCCATGAACTCGGCCATTCCATCCATGGTCTCATATAGAAAACCACATATGCACGCTTTCACGGGAGTGCAGACCAGCCGTGGACTTTGGCAAAGCTCCCAGTTAGAGGGTCGTGAGACGATGCTGGAGATGAATATTTCGGAGACATGCAACCGCTTGAAACACGCCATCTTGCCCCTGGACACACCCTGGGCTTCGGGGGAAGGAGACGAATGGGGTTACCCATACACCTGGCTTACGAACCTTATTGGGGGCTACGATGGTCATATGCTGTGAGTCGGACGTTATGTTGCTTTTGCCCAAACACTTTTACAGCGAGTTGCAGGCTTGACAACTGATGTAACTCCACTTGATCGGCAGGTCCAACGTTTTCTCCTCCGACGTCTTCGACACCTTCTTCAAGGCAGATTCGAGAACGCAGCAGAGGGCCGCAGATACAGGCGCCAGCTCCTTGAGAAGGGCGGTAGCCGGCTGGAGATGGAGACACTGGTGGCATAATTAGGTCGTAACCCAGTCCGAAGGATCTTTACAGAGAGCTTGGGCTCTGGTGACGGACCGGGAGGAGACAAATTCAGGTAGCGTCATGGCCGTAAAGTCTTACAGAACCGAGTCGTAAATACAAGACTTTTCTTTCTTTGTTTTATTTTATTCTAATATTTCCTACCGTTATTTTTTTTATATATATTTAGGTTTTTTTTCCCCGCTGGGTTCCTGTTCTCCTTGCCATAGAGCAGCAGGCCGACCCCGTAACCCCAGTGCTTGCTACTCGGCAGACTACAAACGAAAAGTGTGAACAGAATCTGTTATTCCAATCAGAGACCTAGCCACTGCCTCGCCAGACTTTAGTCCGATCTGCAAGGAGAGTCCCCCGTAAGGAGGTATAATAAGGGAAAGACGGAGGAGTGAAATTTTGACGCACTCGAGTTTGCTAACAAATCAATCTTCCCCTTCCGAAATGTCTTGCGTTATGGTTACATCTCTTGTTTTACGATTCGTGTCGACCGCAAATGGAGGCGAAATGCCAGGACGTCCTCATCAAAGGCCACCACCTCGGTAGCCTCTGCCCATGCTTCCTCGATCGGCCCACTGGCTCCCAACACATGGCCCCAGTGTTGGGCGAGAGACGCCACGTGAGCCTTCTTCACATGGGTATTCGTGGGCAAAAAGAAAATAGCTAAAGGAGGCTGTTTGCAGCCGCCAACTTTCTGAGGCTAACGCGTCAGAATAATCACAACACCACCCACCACCATATTCGGTCAGCACCTGACCGCAAGCTAGCATACTAGCCGACTAATTCATGATTTCACCGCGCCAGCGTTCGTTTTCGGGTATTGCGAACCTCTCACCTGGGGTCGTTTCAATAAACGGAGCTGGCGGCCAACAGCGCGTGTTGGTCCCCAAGCGCGGCACAGCTAAGGCCTGGGAATGGAAATGTTGGCTTGATACCCGGCCTTGCAAGGAGGTGCGCCTTGACCAAATTACCTAGCCAGGTGTTATTCCCCCATGGATATCACCTTGCGCTGAAACCGTCAAGGCGTAGCCATCGGAAGCACCGAGGGCGTGGAAATGAGGCCCCGGACGTCGCAACCACATACCCTTGGCCCCACTATATGGTGGTTAGAATATGGCCGGTTTTGGTCGCCTCCGACCCATATCACACTTGATTTCGAGATGGAGACCTCCAAGGCTGTTTCTCAGCGTTGCCTATATGTTTGGCCTCCAGCTACATATCCCGGTCGGTTAGGACTTATTTTTAGACTCGTCTCGACCCGAGAAACCAGCCAAATTCCTGTCAACACTTGGGATATATAGAGGCGTATCTAGAGGGTCTCTCTGTCCAGCGCTCTTCGTCATCATCGTTATCACTTCGCAATTCACCGCATCTTGGCAACTCGGCAACCTCTCAACAAGCTGGACTTGTTGTCTTATTGTATTTCCCTCCTCAATCTAACGATAGCCTACTCAGCACACGCAGCTGATCAGTCGTCATATCTCGCCCGAAATCCCTGCCGTTCAAGCTCGTTCGAGTACCGCTCGCCGCCCTCGTCAGCGATAACTTTCATCCTCTCACGACCACTCTTGCTCCGACATTTTCACCATGTGCCAATCAGTGACATACCCCGCCCCGTTTATCTGCAAATACTGCGGCGCCGACCTGCCGTAGGAAGGAAAATCCAAAGGAAATCATCTGCCCAAGGGCAGCCGCAAACGGCGGCTTCGGAAAGTGCGGCGGGTGGCTAAAGAGATGGGTAAGCTGAGCGATGTGCACAACATGAAAAAGTGTAAGGCTTTGGCAGAGGCGAGAGCCGAGGCGAGAATGAAGGAAGAGGAGGAGAAAAGAAAGCAGCAGAAGGAGGAGAAAAGGCTTAGGATGAAGGCAATAGAGAAGGAGGAGAAGAGAAAGCGAGAGCAGATGGAGGAAGAGAGGGAAATTAGGGAGGAGGCAAAGAAAGAGAAGAAAAGGGAGAACTGAAAAGACGAAGGTAACAACTCAAATGCCTTGTAGTTATCTTTGAAGCCATCTGAGCTGCCGACCGCAAATATCCAACAATGCACTGATATTCAACCTTCTCTGACCACTGGTCCATGAGATGTCTTTTCGCGTATCAATCATGTTCCTGTCCCCTAGCCGAAACTGAGGAGGGCACAGAGTGCGAATGAAGCATCTCCAGAGCGCGGCGCGCTGGAGGCCTCCTCAGCAGAAGAAGCGAGCCAGGAAGTTGCCTAGAGGGTTTGCTCAAAAAGTCACCTGCTGCTGGCCGCAGCGAGGCCACCCAAATCGAGGCCTTGATTATTATTTGTCTGTTTGGCGTGCAAATATCGGTAGGCAGTTATGCGTATAGCCCCACAACGAAGCGAGCGGCCACCCACAGTACGCAGCGCATAGCTATGCAAAGGCTTGATGTTTGCTTGGTCCGGCCGGGGGTCCACGAGCGGGGAAGAGGGGCAGTGCATGATCATTAGGTACCATACATAGATGTCTGGGAGAGTGCATCCCACTTCAGATATCACTGGTACCGTACTATAGCTGACTTTCCTCCGTCATCATCAGTCTCAGGCCTTTTTTTTTTTTTTTTTTTTTTTTTTTTTTTTTTTTTTCCTCTCAGCAGCATGACAGTCTCCACGATCTACGTATATAGGGACGATTTCAGCGATGGCAACGAGTTGGAGAGAAAGGAGGAGCCGCAGGCAGTTGCCGACAGCCTCCACTTGTTGTACAAGCAAGGAGTGCCGTTCTTCAGCAAGAGCACTTTCCGAGAGATCGTTCGCCAGCTGGAACACTACCGCGCCAATCCCTGCCCTCCCCCCTGCGAGGACAACTCGGATCTGGACCAAGATTGGCCCATCATATCGATCCCTGCAATCGACGGGACCGTCGTCGAGGCACGGCTGAAGACCGGGCTTGTCACGCCTGGAGATAAGAAAAACACGGAATTTGTCCTGTACGTACAGACTCGAGAGATCATCTCAGCAAGCTGCGGCTTTGTTAACCTGTATCGAAACTTAACCTGTTGCAGGATGAGCCCTTATCTCCATTATCGGTCGTTCCAACAGCTTCGCAATGACATCCTTACGTCCTCTGTTTCTCCCGAATGGGCGTACTGTCCCACGCGGCTTACCTATCCCATGAAGCGGCGCCGCACCCACACCGGCAAGTTCCTGGACTCTTTCAAGCGCGAAGCCCCCAGGCAGTCCTGGACGCTTTCCAGCTCGGCGTCAGCCAGTGGGAAGCAGTCCGGATTACAGACGCCTCCGGGAGTTGCTCGACGCCGTGTTGCCGCCGAGAGTCAACAAAATCGTCGCCTTCGCCTGCTTCACTATGACGGTAAAGAGCGAGCAACTGCGTACCGTATTCCAGCATACCATGGTTCTGACCATGCTGAACATTCTCCAAAGGCGGCGACTTGATGAGCGGCAGCCCGAGATCCAATGCTTCGCTCAGGATCCATTTTACACCGACACTGACGAGGAGATCCTGGGCCAAGCCGGCGTCACTGTGGTGCAGGATCCGCGAGGCTTTTTGGAGGTTGATGACCAGACCGTAGTCATTTCGTTCTCGCCAGACGCTCCCATCAGACAAAAATCGCAGACATAGCCCGGCCGGCTGTCTTGATTTGGGATAGGGTGACGGGCGAAGATAACGACGCTGAGTGTTAGTGAGTAAACTCAGTGCCTATTCACCCTCCCTCAGTCGGCTCGAGGATTGTCCAAGTCTAGGAACTAACGATCACATTGTATAGCTCAGATCCCGAGTCTCCTCGTTTGTGGACCATGATCCAGAACCACTACGACGCAGTCACCAACCTCGAATCTGGGGAAATGTTTGGTGATGCGGTTGTCTATATCCGCCGTGAGTAGCCGAGCAGCTTAGTTGCGCCTAGGCGGTACCCAGGGGATTTGCTATTTTCAGGCCACTTAATGGCATCCGAGCACTACCCAAAGTTTTTGTGGTTCCGTAATCTGAAGCTATAACGGCTGTCTGATTGTAAAATGGTTGATCCAAATGAAATAGCGGCCATCCCAGGCTTGGCCGCCGGCCTCGCAGTGTGCCTGCTTCAGCTCCTTATACTTTTCCACCTCACGCAAACCATCCGGCAGTAAGCGTGATATCAGGTCGTCCAGCAACACCTCCACAGTTGCAGGCTCCCGCGCAAGCTTGCTCTACGAGGACAAGTGCGGCATCGCTCGGGAACCCCAGTAGCCGCGCCGCCTCATCGCGGAGCACGGTGACCTCGTGGAAAATAGATATGTTCCCGTCGCACCCGTTTGCGTGGGCTAAGTAGATGGGATTGCGCGTCTCCGGGTTGGTGACAAAGCGTAAGATGGGCCGCTTTGGACTGCGAAATGTAGCAAAGACTTTGCCTTCCTTGATGCCGGATCCCTTGTCCATGCTGGATAGGACCGAGTCTGGCAGTCCAGGCTCTGTGCGGCCACGCAAAGGCTCCCGCGTAGGCGAGGCTGGTATCGCTAGATGGAGCTTTTTGAGCTCTTTTTAATGATGCCAGTTTTGTCGATTTTGGTGAGGTTTCGGCTGAGATGCAAGAGAGCCGAAAGTTTTTTTAAATGTTCATGAAAAAGATAGAATAGATCGAAAGCATTTGTCAGGAAATACAAGGTATCCAAGGTACTAGGGCAATTTGCCAGCCCGGACCAGATTGCTGGGGTGATTTTGAAGTATTTGACGTGGGCACAATGACGGAACGGCGGATGGCAGTCGAATATACTTAAGTAAGGTTGTAGTGGCCCCTAAAATACAGGCTAATGATGGCAATATATTGGATTAGAACTATGGTAACGTAGGTGTTTAAATAGTTCAAAATCTGGCGAGCAACATGCCAGGAACCAACCATATAAGGCGGCCAGATGGTGCCTCATAGGCAAGCAAGGACGAATCAGAGTATGCAAGGATGCATGACCTGCTGGCGGATTGTGGCACGAGGCGCACAGGGTCGTTCAATGGCGACGTCGACCATCAGTGACCAAGAGCGTGGTTAAGAATCTGGCATGTATATAGTCACTCATTCTGGAGTATTTGGTCAATTCTCCTGTAAGCAAACAAACAAGCAGTTGTCTATACTTACTATCGGGGCAATTGCTAATGCACTTGTCGTGAAGCTTTCCACTTTACCGCACCTCAGCCCGTTACCGTTTCAAACCTTCTGCAGTCCCTTTTGGAAGTTGGGGCTTCAAGGTTCATCACCGGTAGGTCGGGTGCGTGGCTACCTTAGTCAAATAAGCGGTTTGAGGGGCGTTAGTGATGAGGAGGATATTCGAGGAGGCAGAGACCGAGCAGAGAAAAATAGAGGGAGGAAGTCGAGAGTACGAGAAAGAGAGGTTGGAGAGAAGAGGCTCATATTTATACCCTGGGTGTGCTGGAGCCGTACAAGCGGACGACCTGGTATAGCGCTCTACATTATTTGGAAGGGAGCCTTTCCCGGATGCAGCGGCAGTACGTTCTATATTACAATAGAAATAGCTGAATTAGATGATTCTGCTGCCTCCTGGAAAGCGGGCGCATTATGACCAGGCTTGCTACACACCCCACAGCACCAAATCTTCGTACGAGGCCCCTTGCACTAGCACCATCCGGCTACGTTTCTTGCACCACCTCACCGCCTATGACCCTCTGGTCTAGTAGATCGTTTGCACCTTGCATAGTAAGTGATCCTCCAAGCCGCATACGTGTTTTTTTAGCCCTCCGGCGCTTGCTTAGTGCCTCACTGGCCTTGCAGAGCGAAGAGACTTCTGCCTGAAGGAGAGCCACCTGGTGCATTATAGCTATCGTACCCTTGGCAAGCTGGTCCATAGCAGTCAACATTGAAGTTGGGGAGCTATTTTGGTGGTTAGCAATGCAAGTCTTGATGAGCGTTGACTACGCCTCGGCTTCTCGAGGGTTGTTTAGTGTCTAGAAGACCTAGGGTTGCATAGCGCCAGGCAAAAACTACTAGCCAATAATCCTTGGATCCTCGTATTTAGCCCTCTAGTAGTCGTATCTACACGCATAACGCGTACAGAGCTCTAGCTGGCGTTTGACGAAGTTATGGGCCCGGAGTTTGCCGATAGAGGGCGCATGGCGCGCGCGCAGCAGTTGGTTGGCTATATCTTCCACACCACGCAATCTTAGTGGAAAAGATCGCGCAGATAGCTCAGTAATATGAACAATAGCCTCCTCTTCAGAATTCATGAGCCGGCTCGAGTTGGGCGTAGTGTTGCGTCGTGCAGGTCGACCAGCGCGTCGGGTATATAGAGTTGAAGCTAGTACGTTATAAAGCTTAGCTACGGCTTCAAGCCTTACTTGCTTGTCAAGAACTAAGATGACCCTGGCTTCCTTTGAAGGACACATATTGCGTTGTAGTGAAAACTGATGTTGGGTAGAAAGATGGCGTGTTGCGCTAAGAAAGCCACGACCCGCTTATACCCACCACTCGCTTATTGTTACGGTGGATTGGGCTCAAAGTGTAGGGGAAATTGGGGATCTGAGTATTGAGTTGAAGTTGAAGTTGTTGAAGAAGTGGAAGATGGGCGCAATGGCTACTTAATAGCCATTGCTGGCAACAAAGGCAGGCAGGGGGTCTGCGAGTGTGGAAGGTCGCCCCCACAGAAGATTGCTCTTGCAACACTTATAATATACGTTACCGTCTTGCTAAACGCCTACGCCTCCCACGTATCCTAGTTACTCCCGTAACTTCAAGCAAGTCAATGTAACTACCAAAGGCGCCATTCGATACGTAGCCTATATAAATACCGACATCGACCGCTATAAACTAAACCGCATCTTCTTCAACGTTATCCTAGACCAAAAGGATATTGTCATTCTCGGGAGGCTATAGATAGACTCCGAGATGGTGACTATTTCACCCGCTTAGGGGGAATTGGAACGGTGGGGCGCTGGGCGCCACTAAACAAGGATTTAAACGCACCCCGAATCAACAGTCACCCAAGAAAATGTGCCTTGCACACCGTACCTAAGGTACCTAAATTGAATCTATCCCCGGCTTCCCCAGCCGCCACGCGAGCACCTTTCCATCCGCAGCTTGACGATGCCTACTTCACTCCTGGAGAATATCCCAGCCGAGCTTCTGGCTCGCGTTTGCGAATATATCGGACTCTCGCACCGCCCCAGCCTGCGGTCCTTCGCTCTCGCCAGCAAGCGCTGCCATGCCGTCGCCAAGCGCCTGTTTTTCCACACCATCGAATTTTCGTCCAACAGCCCGCGCCAGTTGGAGCTGGACGTCGGCGAATGTATCAGCATTCTGGAGCGCAATGCATCTTTCTCCAGTGTCCGCATTCTGCTGATTACGGGCCGCCAGGACGAGGACTCGGACGACGGTGCTCTTAGCTCGCCGGCCTACGGCGGCACCCGGTCTTGGTCTTTTGGGCTCCCGCTCAGCTTATCCGAGATCGTTGACGGCGACAAGGACAGGCTGCAAAGCCCCGTGCCCCGCTCTACCCTCATTCCCACCCCGGTCCATGAACTGAACCCAGATATCGCCAACAGGACAGACGCGAGGGGGCAGCCGTTGGCCCGCCTCGTGCAAATGCTGCCGCGTCTGGATGACGTTTTGTACTCGGGCATCCCTCAGTTACCGCCCTACCTTCTCCGGGCGCTCCTGCAATATCAGCCGCGCTGCCGACTCCACGTTTCACTTTCGGGCCACGCAGCCTACATCTTACGAAAACGGACCCTGACGAGCTGGCTCTTGTGACAGTACCGTGCCTTTACAGCATATGGATGTGGTACTACAACGAATCCTTGGACTACGGCGCGCCAGACTACCATGCCGACGCTATGTATAATATAGTGCGCGGTCTGGCACCAAACCTAAAAGAAGTACACTTGTTTCAGGACCGTTCGTATTCCTACGGCAATGACGGAAATTTCCAGCCTCCCCCTCTATGGAACGGCTTCACCTACGTTGGCCAGGATTTGCCCTGCGCGCCAGCCCAGCTCGAATCACTTGAACTAGGGGTCAACATGGGGAGATCTCTGGATGAGGAGGCTGTGGACGGCTGGAGAGCAAGTACAAACCTTTCCTTCCTCCGCGCCCTGAGGATCAACCGCGTCGTCAGCTCGGGGGCGCTCCGGTGCCTTATAGGAGCCGGCAGCTTTCCGTGTTTGACAACGTTGTTGTTTATTTGCGCAAAGCGAGAAGAAGTGCGTACTACGACGACATTAAAGAGTTTATACGCTGCCTACCCCAGCTCACCAGCCTGAAGATTATCGCATGGCCACCCAATATGTCCCTCGCCGTGGCTCTACCCAGCGGTCTGCGGGAGTTGTGGCTGCGAACGCAGGACGTGCTGGGCCAGAGCCTGGACGAAGCAGCCATCCTGGAACTGGCTGCTCGTTGCCCACGCGTCGAGACGCTGGCCCTCAAGATCCGCCGTTCTCGGGGTGACGCCGCTGAGGTTGCTCTGTACAAAGCTGTCGGCCGCTTCACGGGGCTCCGCCGCCTTGTCCTCACTCTTGACGCGTCACCTGCCCCGTGGTTCCCAGTCGCGTCTCCCGACAGATGCAGTAATCGCGCCACTGCGGCCGATTTGTCGTCTGACGAAAGGTACCTGCAGTATCTGGACGAGACGACGTACGACACTGCAATCGACCCGTCCTTTGACGAGTTTGACAGCCAGTATCTTCCCGGCAAACTGCATCCGTACCGCAACGGCCACATCCGCGATGCATTTATCAACACGGCCGTCGACGAGACGCTCGCGCGGGCTATCTTTCGTACGGTTTGCGCCGCAAAAGCACGCGCCTACGGCGACGGCGCGGCACTCGCGCTTGAGCGCGTCATGATCCGGCCCGAAGGGGGGAATGCCTTCCCACGCCGGAGCATCATGATGCCCCCCGTCTGGAATTTGCGTCCTTATGTGGTTGCTCTCGGTCGCTGCTGGCTGCTGGAACGAGACGTGCGCGATGATGCCCGCCAAACGATTCACGCGCGGGAAATCGACAACGAGGGCCGTTTCGGGTCCGTGGTTCCAGATTGGTTTGCGAAAGCTGCGGAGAGGGAATACTCCCGCGGATTCATGCCCATTTTCCGGCGCATTTGGCCCGAGAGGCCGGGCCTATCGTCCAAGTGGTACGAGGATTGGCACAGCTGGCCCCTGGCTGAGACAACGTAATCAACCACGGCTTGGGACTTATTGGACGTTGCACGTAATACAAAATTGCGCTTTATGCGCGGTGGCTTCGCACTTCCCTTCCAGTCCCTGATCATGCCTGTGAAACTCAATCCCGACTTATTTCTTCATCCGCAAATGAACCCCCACGACCGGCGACGTTTGTCCATGCAGGGCCAGTGGAAGCCTTCCCTCCTGCTCGAACCTTCCAAGCTCCTCAAAACCCAGCTTGCTCAGCACGCGAAGGCTCGCCGCGTTTTGGCTGTGCGCGCTGGCCCGGACCTCGAACAGCGTACCCGGCTCCCGAGCCGTCCGCTGCTGGACGTAGGCCCCGAGAAACGCGCGCAGGCTCTCGGTGGCATACCCCTTTCCCCAGGCATTGGGGTGGAACAGATAGCCCAGCTCGACAACGGTGCCGTCGTCTGCTGGGCCAGCCGGCGCCTCCGAGGGCAGGCGGAAGGTGGACGAGAGGAGGGTGACGATCCCCAATGCTTCGGCGTCGGTGTCGGCGAGTGTCCCGCGGCGATGGGCAGCACGGCAAAGGCGATCTTGACCTGCTTGCCTGTGGCGTTGCGCGGAAGGATCCCTGCCATCCATTGTTGGCTGTCTCCTATGGACTTGCACGGTCCACGGGAGCTATTCTCGTCAGGCACCGGCCGTACTTGATGGGGCGGCGGGCAACGGCCATGAATCGACTTACCTCCATTGCGTTGCAAGCTCGTGACTCCATATCCGGTGGAACCACTCGAGATCTTGACTGCCCACATCGTTGGTGTGCAGCTGCTTGAGTAACAAGCGCGGCGTTCGAATCTCCTCTACTTCCATTGTGCACAGAAGACTGAGAGGAGTAGAAGACAATATATTCGCGATTGACATTTCCGGCAAGCCAGAGGTGCGTAAGCCCCCTCATCGAGCGCATGATGACCGGGCAGATATTCCCGAGAATGGGGTTACATCCAACAAACACGTCCGCACACCGCTCTTCAAGCCCGGTACAAGTCCACAATCCTCCTCCCCACACTCTCCCCTCAGATACGCGCCCGCGACCGTGTCGCTCGCAAAATCCAGGGCTCTTGAAGGTGGGTACTTCTGAAGCAGGCCCCATCATAGAGAGGAGGGCAGGCAGCCCAACCCCGCCATTTCGCGGAGCACTGACTCCGAGAAAATGGGAACCCACTAGTTAGGTGGACTCGGATAATACTGCATAGACATAAATACAGTAATAAGTAGCATAGCCGCTTGCTCGAAACACCCGGAACCAATTTTGTTGACTTGTGGTTATGTCTCAAGTTGGATCAGCGCGATCCGAATCTTCAGAATAGTCATTCAGGCAGCATGATTTGGGAACAGCTCTTGTTGGCTGTGGGCGGCTGGTTCGCGAGGCTCAAAAAATCGGGCTGCAGATTCGGCGGCCTGCGTATGTGCAGCCTTGCTAATTGAGCTGCTACCGTTTTAGAATCTCGGCTCAAAGTTGAGCTACATGACATAGATGAGGGCATACTTGCGAGAACGACATAGCTGTCGACGACTTTCATCCACATGCACGCCACCTGAAAGTCGCATTCGCCAGCGTAAGCAGGCCCGCGAGTTCTTACGCATGTATGAGCCTGCTCACGAAGACGACACTACAGAAGAGACACTCAAAACTTAGCATTTGAAAAGCCACTGCATTTGGCGACGTATTTCCAACCCCGTCCAGCGCAGCGAAGAAAAGCGCCGATGGGATCTTTCCGGAGTCTGGCCCGAAGGAAGCATATGACTGCGCCGGGCCGAATCAAAGCCCGGGTGGGCGTGACGGCCGCCGAGCGACTCTCACTTGGACGAACGAGAGTCCACAGCGGCTGTCCAGCCGGGGTCGGCTAGTCAACCCGAAGTTGCGTTGCATACCCATGCTCGCGAGCACAAGGACGACTGCGGCGTGTAGCTGGTGCTTCCAAGGCGGATGGCTAAGAGTGCGAACGGAGCAAGGTACAGGGGACTTTCTTTGTCAATAGTACAAAGTCTTGGAGACGGACTACATACGACTACGAAGACCTCGATACTGCAAATATTCTAAGCAATGCCGCAAGCCCGCAATCCAGTACTGGATGCCTCCAGGCTTCGCCAGTTGATCCAGGTTAGCCACTTCCTTCAAAGAATCACGCACCAACGAAGTGTGACCCAGACAACGCAATACGTCGCAAATGGACATAACGATTATCCGAGTTTGTGCGGCTATTGGTCATACGAAATTTCCCAATTGCCTTCATTGCTTCGCCCCAACAGGACAGTGCATCTACGTAATCGGAGTCGACGTAAGCGCAGCGTCTCGAACCTCAAGAGATCAGGACGGGACTGGACGTCCAAGCAAAGCCTGTAACGGTATCAGGAGCGTATTTCAACGATATGAAAAGAACATTGTATAACGTATATTATCAGCGAGTGAGGCACTTCCTCCACGACGCGCCACCCTTGCACTCAAGAACTACTTTTCTTTACCATCCAAGATGCCGTCAACTTCAAAAAAAAAAAAGCCAGATAGTCTTGGCTCTCCAAGTTCTTCAAAACGATGAAAATCTAAGCGTGCGAGCCGTAGCAAAGCTCTATGGGGTCTCCAGGCAACGCCGGGCATCGATGAGCCAGCAAGCCTGCACAATGCGACAGTACGCCTAATTCAAAGAAGCTCACTTAATCAGAAGAGAGGCTATTGTTCGATACATAGTCGAGCTAACGTACATTATCAGTGGGTCGTATATATCAGCGGGTCATATAGCAGTGGTTCGTACACTCTTCCCTACCCCTACAAGAGCTATTCCTAAGTGTAACATATCAACACTAGCAACCAGCTATAATTACCAAATAACGCTATCAACCATATACTTGGCTTCATGCATCTGATCCTCGTTAGTCCCGGCCACTGTCTCCTCTACTTCCAACCCTGTCGACCTTATGTTCACTTAAGTCGAGCCTAATATAGGTGGAATCATGGAGTCAGTCCATCCGAAGATCAGGAGAGAGTGCCCCACGTGGACAATATGTTGCAAAGAGGTCTTTGACCTCCCACACTTACAGAACGCTCCGCCTGCCTCTGTTGCCCGCAATGACTATTAAGCAGCCATTGCGCCCATCTTCCACTTCTTCCACAACTTCAACTCAACACAATCACTTCCATAAACAACAACACCAATCTCCCCTACGCTTGAGCCCATCCCCGTAGCACAATATTTAGGAAGAACGACGGTGGTGCTTCGGAATAAAATACGGCCAGCCCGATGAGTACGTTTCCGCACGTCACATATCCTTCGCTGTGGCAGACCCTTGTCAAGACTGGATATGCACTTCATCGGGGTTACGGCGCTAGGATTTATTTCTCGATCTCTATCCCAAGGGCACGAAGGGTCGAGCGAGGGACATCGGGGAGGCGAGACTATTACTGGGTATTTACTGACAAAAGAAGTCGATAGTTCTTTGTAGAGAGTTCATGTAGCTAAATAGCATAGTATCTAACCCATCAACTTCTGGTACTCTATCATCGCGGCCCCCACAAATTCAAGCCTCACCCTCCAGACCCACAATCTTCAGCGAGTCTCTCCAGAGGCGGTCCTCCTCCTCAGGGTTGTAGGTCTGCTTCACCCATCCAACCCCAAAGACCTGACCATCGTCCTCGCCCCGCTCCGCTTCCCCGACGTCCTCCAGATACTTGCCACCCCGATTCTCCCACTCCTTGCCCACGGCAGCCCAGACGGTCGTCGCAGCGCCCTGTTCTGCCGACTTCAAGATCTTGAGGATGTACGGATTGGCCATGAGCCCCTCGACAAACTCGGGCGGCATGTGGCGTGAGATGTCGGTGTTGATGGCGCCGGGATGCAGGCTGGTGGCGTGCAAGCCCCGGGCGCCGTAGTCCTGCTCGATCTTGTTGGCCAGGTACACGGCCCCAAGCTTGGAGTTGTTGTAGGCCGCCTCGTGGTTGTACCCGCCCTTTTCAAAGCTGTAATTGTCGCTAGCGGGGAGCACTCCAGCGCGGTGCGCCGAGGACGCTACCACGACCACGCGCGAACAGAAGCCGGGTGTCACGCTGGCCAGCAGGGCCTGCTTCAGCAGCTGGAAGAGCAAGAAGAAGCCCAAATAGTTGCTGGAGAAGTGGGCCTCGATCCCGTCTTCGGTGAGCGTGTACTCCTGCAGGCCCATGACTCCCGCGCTGTGGATCAGGATGTTGACCTGGCCCTTGGTGGCCGAGAGAATTTGCGCCGCGCCCGCACGGATGCTCTGGAAGGAGTCCAGGTTCATCTCGACGAGCGAAACACGGCCGGGCTCGAGGATGCCGGCAAGGTTCTTGTGAGCCATGGCCAGGTTGCGGGCCGTGAGTAGTGTGGCTCCCGTGGCCTTCAAGGCGCGGGCCGTCTCGACACCGATGCCCGACGTAGCGCCCGTGATAACAATCACCTTGCCTGCCAGCTTGTCTTGGAGGCCCTCATCTTGAATGATCTGGAGGGCCGTGGGGCGGGCGTCCCCGGCGCCCTGGGGATCGCGATGCGCGGCAGCGTATAGACGCGCGGAACCCATCTCGTACAGCTCGTTGCAGAACGATGAAGGTGTGAACGATGTGATGAAGGAACTAGTAGTATGACAGATGCTCCATAGCTATAAGACTGGTGTCTGGTTTTAAGGCTGTAAAGCTGGTGTCTGCTTATAAACGTATTAGTAACTACCAAAGGAAGAGTGGTGTTTGCTTAGAAAGCGTATAACTGTAGATCCCATTTGTTAGTACTCTCTGGGTCTCTCCTTGCCCCTACCAAGCTAGCCGCGGCCGATATTACGGCCGAAATCTGCGGCCGACGTATTGCGGATCCTGCGGGGATTGCGGCCGTGCAAGGCGGCCGCTTGGAGGTATATCATTCGCCCGCCCTGCGGCCGCATTCCTCCCCGCCGCTCTCAGCTGCGAGTTTCAGGACATTCATCGAAAGTCCACCCATGTCCAAACGACTTGCAGACCAGTCCTAATTACCCACATTATGCAGACGCCCGGTCGTGAGTCGAGCCTGAAACTGGCGCAGCAAGCTTGCCGGTCCTGCAAATCGCGCAAGAGAAAGTGCGACAAGGCACTCCCCAAGTGCTCCTCCTGCGCCAAGTAAGCAAACAACCCTGTTGTCGGCTCTAGATGTGGCAAGCTGACACCTCGATGCTGTTACAGACGGGGCCAGACGTGTGAATACTCGTGGCCGGAAGCTAACACGCCCTCAGCTACTGTGTCGACCGTCGAGCGAGGATGGTACCCCTCTCCGCATATGAGGCGCAGCAGCCGGAGGGCCGGACTGTAGACTTTCCGACCATCCTCTTCCTCGACCCGAGCTTGCTGCGGCACGGTCAGGTTGACACAGCCTCCGGCCCGGCGATGTCCGTCCCACCGCATATCCTACAGCTGCTCGGCGACTTGGACGAGATCCGGTCCTCTGCCGGCCGCTTCTTCCGGCACATCCACCAGTGGATGCCCTTCATATCAAAAAAGAGGTTCTACGATTTCCATCTCCAGTCCGCATTGCACACCCGACCCGATGTAGTCCTGTTGCTGTTGGCCTTGAAGTTGATCAACACATTCCCGCCCGCCGAGCCGCGGGCTTCCCGTACCGCCCTGTATCATACTATCAAGCATTTCTACCTCGAGGTTGAAAGTGCCTTCTCCATCCTCGTGCTGCAGGCCGGGTTCTGGTAGCACTGTATGAGCTAGGACATGGCATCTACCCGGCCGCGTACCTGTCGATCGGGGCGTGCGCGCGGTACGCCACGCCTTGGGTATCAACGCCACTATGCGTACGGTGCCAACTCGGAGAGTGCTTACCTTGGTTGAGGTGGAGGAACGGCGGAGGGTCTGGTGGGTGATTGTGATTCTCGATCGGTATGTCGCTCAGCTCTCTTAGAATGTACTATAGACTAACGGCTGAGCCGTTCATAGCTTCGTGAGCATCGGATGTCCGGGACGGCCCTTTGCTACAACCGATCCGCGCTTGGAGGATCTGTTGCCCGCGGACGATGCAGCATGGGACGAGGGGTAGGTCGATTTATGCCCATATCTTATGTTCCCCAGTCTCTGAACGATGCTCGGGTAGACCGTCCGGTCCGAGGACCTCTCGACCCTGTCTTCTCCGATGACGGGCCACATGAGTAAATTCTCCCTGCTGTGTCAGGCTGCCCGACTTCTCGGACACGTCCTGCACTATCTCGCCAGCGACGTCGCTATCGATGACGAGGCCTGGATGCAGCTCGATCGTACCCTACAGTCGATGTTGGCTGCGGCATTGAACATCGACAGTCCGGACTATGATCAGATTGCCTTTGTATACAGGTTGGTCACACCCATCCTACCTGCTGATGAATCTAATTTCAAGTCTCGGTCAATATTAGTGCGCTTGTCGCTCTGTATACTCCGTGGCTCGCCCCCGACCGGCCATCCCCTGGCGCCGACGTTACCAGCGAGCGATCTCGACGGGCGCGAGTCGTGCTGGAACAAATCTCCGACCGTATCAACGACAACCTGGTGGAGCGGCAATGCTTCCTGGGCCGCGACCCGGAAGACATGTCCCCCTGGGGGCTGTACTTTGCTTACCGCGTCTGCGAGGCGCATATACGGGCTCCGCGGAAGACGCCGCATGCGGCGACGGTGATGCGAAGTCTGCGCGAGGGGTTTCGTACCATCGATGTGCGGTGGAATGTGGCAGGGCTGTATCTACAGCTGTTGGAGGCTCAGGAAGCGATTCGATTGGGGGGTTGATTTGCTGATGCGTAAACACCGGTAAGTAGGTTTGTTTATGTGTGTGTGTTACCACTGCCACCACTTCACTACGTAAGGAGCTGGGGCAAGACTTGTGATCGTCACGGCCATGTAAGGCGCTGTCTTCTCCCTCTACAATGGGCGTCTTCGACGTGGTCTCGGTAGTGGAGGTGAATACTAGTAGACAATGTGCCAGGATGGCCGAGGTCCCTGCAGGGCTTAGCCCGTTACAAGTGCAAGTTGAGGGGTATGCGCCTTCAGAGGCAGTGTATGGTGTCTGAGTGCAAGGCTATCGTAATCTGTTGGAGACGGAACAAGCAGTTGTTTTAAATGCGTCGCTCGCTTATAATATACGTTAACGTAGGTGTTTAAATAGTTCACAGTCTGGCGAGCAGCATGTCACGAAACAACCACATAAGGCGACCAGATAGATCCTCTTGAATAGAGAAATATAATGCTACCACTTTCATTGCCTGCATTCCTCCCTTAACTTGTCCATGGCATATTACCATTCCCGAATCTCGCCCGTGTACAGTACGAGCTTCCCGCCAAGTGTCTCCTTCGTAGCCGTCGTGAGGACCTTGAACATACCGTCGGCAGAGTCATTGAGTTCGACAGGAGCCTCACCCATGCCCCAGGCCCTAGCCGCCCTGTTGCCCATGTCTGTCTGAACCCAACCGGGGTCCAGGACAAAGGCGGTAAGCCATTCGTCCTCGGCGTTGATCCGGACGCCGTACCAATTGAGCATGGCCTTGGAGGGCCCGTACGAGGCGCTGGGTACCGGGGGTTGCTGCCTGTCGATCGCTCGAGTCAGTTACGGCATGGCCTTCTCATCGCAGGCTCCTTTTTCCTCTTCTCCCGAAGACAACTCACCCCAAAGAGCCTGCCAACGACCCCATGGCGGCAAAGATGGGCCTGGCCGTAGACTGTTGCAACAAGTCGCGCGTCGCCTGGTACAGCGAGACGACGCCCAGGACGTTAACGTTCACATGCTCCTGGATGTCGGCCCGCTTGACGTCCTTGACCAAGGGCCACTGCTTTGAGATGCCGGCATTGGCAACGACAATGTCCAGGTGGTCGATGCCGTGCTTCGCCCGGAGCTCTGCGACGGCGTCTGCAGCGCTTTGCTCACTGCCGGCGTCGTATCGGACCGTGATCAACGTGTTGCCGGGATCCTGGGTGAGATTGGCCAGCGCCCGGGCGGTCGGGTGGCCCGGGTCACGCACAGCGACTATGACGGTCTGGGCTCGTGCGAAGGGCTGTCGTCAGTCTCCCTCAACTGCAGACACGGCGCATCGGCTCAGGCAGCAGGCATACTCACGTGGTTGGGCTTCGCTATGAACCGCTTGACGAGCCCCTGTCCCAGGCCGCGGTTCCCGCCGGTGATCAAGACGATGGTTGAGGCCATTCTGCGTGTGGTGATTGATGAGTGTGGGATTGAGACGACGGCGGATAAGGCAGGTCGACAGTCCCCTATTATTTAATGGCGAGGGCTTAGCATACGAATCTGCGTCGGCTCGAATATTTACCATCATGAATTACGTTCTGACCTAAGCCGTGTCCCCTGACGAATGACGATGCTAACAAATGCCTTGGTCCTAATGCCTAAACGTGGCATGGCTTGTTAGTGTCCAAGAATTAGCTGGGGCGTACACCTCCTCCAGGGAAATGAATCCTATCCCAACGGGTACGACGCACTGTTGAAGGTTTGGTTGACGAGTCTCAACAAATTAAAGTGGAGACACTGAAGACAGGGTGTGTCTCGGCGAGGAACTACAGCAGTGGGGAGATTCCGCAAGCAGCTACCTCAGCTGACTGAAAACAGCAAGTATGAGGAAGGAAAGGAGAAAGAACTAAGGAACATACCCCTAGAGGATAATCTTGACCCTACATGGGGGTACAAACGGATAGTCAGCGTCAAACGCGTTGCGGCGCACTGCGGCCAAAGAGCATCCTTCAGACGTCCCCGGGTTCCGGAACGGTTCTCACGTAGGCAAGTATATAACCAGGGGCATGCGCCCGCGCCCCACGCCGTCACATCAATACCCCAACCCCAAAGAAGTTGTAGGGTCGTTTCTTGTTCCGCTAAGAGGTTGTCGTCCGGGTGGTCGTCGTCGATGAAGTCCTCGAGGTAAGCCTTCGTCCACTGTAATAGAAGTTTTGGTAAGCCTACGGCCCGTAGGAACTCCTCGTAGTACTTCCGCAGCAAGTGTAGCCAGTTCTTGAAGTCGCGAGCCGAGTACCACACCGAGTCCTCGTCTCAACCAACCCCACTAGGCCCTATACTGGGGCTTTCCCCAGGTAAGTCTCGAGGCGAGGATCTTCTCCACCTGCCGTTCAAACTCCCTATTAACTTCCGCCGGAGGCTCTGTTGTGACGAATCTCCGGCCACTACTTCTGGGGAGGATTGCTGAAGGTATGTAATGCGGGCCAGGCTGAGGTCCGGTAGAGCCAAAAGGTCAACAACAAGTGCTTCAAGCAAATGTCTCAACAGCAGTAGGACAACTACATTGTAGTTGCTTACTGAGGAAGCTAGCGTAGGTGTCCTTGGGCTAACAGAGTGCGGTTTATATACAGCTTCCTCTCATATATTCTGTTCCTGGATTAAAGGGTTTGGCCTTCCATCCTGTCAATCCAGTTCCCTCGGATCGACGATCTCCTGTAATAAGCCTATTCTGATTGGTTCTAACCCATGCTCCAATCATTGGCTCGGTCACCCAGATGCGAATGACCTGAACAGACCTCCGCCTGTCAGAATTCTGGAGCTTGCCTGCTCGCCAAATACGGGCACTTTGTTACTCCAGCCGAGGTCGAGGCCCAGCGATACGTCTACCAGCAACTGCAAGGCCGCGTTCCATTGCCAGAGTCATGGGATGGGCGGAGGATGCTGACCAGGGCTTCAGTTATATGGCCCTGATCAACGCTCCGACGCTGGCCGCGCGCTGGAACAGTCTGACCGAGCCCGAGAAGCGGGCTCTCTGTAGCCAGCGAAAGGTTATGGTACAGCGGACTGCTGCGACCAGCGGTAGGGTGTGGTATGTATGTGGATTTGAGGTGCTCTGCACCAGTTCAATAGCAATCGATACCTTTAGTCAAGTCCGTAATAGGCCAAAGATAGAGTAAGTAACGTATAACGAACGGTAGAATCCCTAGGTCTAAAAGGGACTCGTGAAGGTGTGTCTAGGGTCGGGATGACGGTTCGTAGAGCCAAACGGTCTACAACAAAGCGTATACAAGCAATTATCTGAATAGTAGGGTGGTACCCCTTGAATAATTACTTAACTGAGAAAGCTACTATGGTGCCCGTAGGCCGTAGAGATCGTGATCTATCCAGCTGGGTCGCCAGTGCTCGCCAGCTATCCTAGGCTACCTTACTCGCCCTCGGTAGCCAGCTACCATGGGCAACCCTGTGGCTGTATGCTTCTTGGCCCCTTCGTCACAGAGTACTGCGAGATTGTTCAATAGGGGTTGGCATATGGCTGGTTCGTGATAGTATAGAAGGGGGCGGCGTATGCAAGCGAGCGGCGCACTATTTTAATGCGACGCGCTACCTGCCTCTCTAACACCAATTTTCTCCTTGCATTAACATATCTTCTGCTCTAAATGAAGCTAGGGTAATCTTAACCCTCAAGGTTATTAGAAACCACAAATGTCTTAGTATGCGAGCTATAGCTAAGATCTATACCTTACCTATAATAACTATCTGCTCTCAACTTGCTAGCTCGATATTACACATGTTTGCAATAGTACTATCAGCGGCCTTAACATTTCTGTTATATAATATAGATCAACTACTCTCAGTGCACCGCAGAGAAGCAAATAAATTGACTCAAATCGATTGAATGCATCTGCAGTGTAGATCGGGCCAACCAACACTCTCTAGGTAACTAATGAAAAGCATCTAACTAAATCCAATATCTAGTATACCACGATCCAGCCATGGTCTTCTCTACGGGCTGTTTCCAGCGAATCTACCATTACTGCTTCTTTGCCCTGAGGTAGTCAAGAGCGGCTTGGTCCAACATGCCGTCCCTAACGAGCTTCTCTGCAGCCTCGATGACCCAAGTCTGGCAGTTCCGCTGCGTGATTTTCCGGGGTGGGTTGGAAGTCGGAACCTAGTAAGTAAGGGGTGAGAGCGTCAGCGTTCATGATCTCACCGCAAAAAATGGACAAAGTGAAGTAGGATAAGGGGGGAGGAGGATAGAGACGAACAAGAAAAAAAGAACGATAAAGGAACAAAACGAAAAGAAGAAGGGGAGAAAAAAGAAAGGAAAGCGTACCAAATCGTCAACAGCATTCAAAGTCTTGGCCGGCGGTGGCGCCTTGGCGGCGCTGACCTCGAACGGGCAGACGGGGTGGCCGGGATTCTCAACCTTGTATGTGCCATTGTTCCACATATCCTCTTTGAAGTGCGTACCATCGACCCATTGGAGGTTGATGAGCTGCGGTTTCTTGCTAGTCTGGGTGAAGTCGAGGCTGCGCTTGATCTCGAATCTGAATCCGTTCTTCACATCGCCAGCTGCGTGCAGAAAAACGCCCTTCTGAGCACTCGTGGACCGACGGACGAAAATACCCCAGTGGTCCTTGAACGGGTAGCCGTTAAATACGGCCAGAGACACAAGAAGGAAGCCAGCAGGGCCCACAGCTGCAACATCTGGGGGGGATATAGCCGTCGAAGCATTGGGAGCCCGGGCCGGAGCCGGAGCCGGGGGGGGCGGAGGAGGAGGCGCGCCGCCGGCACCACCAGTGTTGTTATTGCCTGTCGACTTGGGTGGAGTGCCGCCGCGGCTGTTGTTCCCGCTGCCCGTCGTCTTGGGCGGAGTGCCACCGCGGCTGTTATTCCCGCTTCCCGTCGTCTTGGGCGGTGTGCCGCCGCGGCTGTTGCTCCCGCTGCCCGTCGTCTTGGGCGGAGTGCCGCCGCGGCTGTTGTTCCCGCTGCCTGTGGTGGTCGCTCTCACATTGGCCCGGCCAGACATGATGAGCTAGAGAAGGTTGCAGATTTGTGGAAGACAAATCTTTTAGGTATGTAGGAGAAGATCCTGAACGTGGTGTCGATGTGTCGACTGAAAGGACAAAACGAAATCTGTTCGAGAAGCAATGATGGAAAAGCAACTGAGAATGATGTGGGCTGACGAAGGACAGAGGATACCGTCCTTGATTATATGCCTGATGCTTCTGACCCCGGCACCGCCGCACCTGACGATTGGACTCCCGAAATAGACCACCATGTCAATACTCTCCAGACTCTCAAACCAACAAGTTGTCTCCGGCACCTGGCCGGACCGTGAATGCTCGCTCGGCCATGCTGGGTTGCTCTGTGTCGAAAATAGAGATGACTGGCTTGACGGTTGGCCGCAATCCTCGAGCTGCTACACCTGAGACTTGCCCGCGGGCACAGTCTTGCAGCCGCGCCACAGCGTTGACCACCGCCGCCATGGGCTTGCCGAGACGTGGGCCTCAAAGCGCAGTCATGAAGCTTGGATCAACGTTGTCCGGGAACTCGTATAAAAATATTCCACCGTTGGGTCCAGTAGTCTCAGCATGCCTTAAGATAAATGACGCTGGTGAAGCTCTAACTCCATTCAATTGAGACTCAAAACGCGCATGTTTCCTCCATAGTTAATGCAGGAGGTTCGCTTGGCCGCCGTACAATGCACCAGCACCAACCTTAGATCGACTACGAAACTAGCCGCAAAGTTTCACCATCGGTCAACACACCCACGCCGCCGGTTGATGCCCGGTTTGCCACAACCCTACCTAGGCCGGGACCTAATGTTTGACCTACCTAGGTATTGTGAGTTCGTACCTTACCTAATTTAAGTAACGGGTGGGCCTCGCCAAGCCAACGAGCGTTCGGATTGTGTTTCACAAACCAACCAACCCACAGCAGCTTCCGACGAACTTGAGAGCTCTATCAGTCGTAAGTCATCAGCGGTCTCGTCGAGATCAGCAGAAGCCCCAACTAGTGTGCACATCTACGGTTGCGGAAGTGAACATCAGCTGCCTGGCATTGACTCGGGTTTTTGTGAATGCCTGAATCATGGCATGAGTGGCCTTCTGTCAGGGAAGCGCTGCTGCTGTTTGGGATTTAATCACTCATTTCCGTGTGACTGAGTGTGCCGGGGCACAGGCGCAGGAAAATCTTGGTGATGCAAAGTATGCTGTTGTGTGGTGGATGATCTGTGTAGGAGGCCACAAATGTGGGGTGGGGACCATAAATGTGGGCGGCAATCCTTCAGTACCTGATGCAGGTCCTGCCTGAAGTGCGTGGGGCATAGGCGCCTGAGGTGACACTCGGCATTTGTCCGTACCATGCCGCAGGCACCCACTTTCCGGCCGTTGAACACAACCCTTTTTCATTGCACACAATCACGAATTCGTCGATCAGTACTGGCATGAGTGCCTAGCTCGCACATACGATTGGCCAGCATTCCCTCCGTCTCGTCTTCTTAGGTTCTCAAAGGCACGATGCCGAACAGCGCCCCTCCTTCGGCCGCATCCACTCCGGTTGTTCCCTTCCCAGGGACCGGGTTCACTAAAGCCCATCCCAATGCGCTGCTTCCTTCGCCTGCCAGCATCAGAGCACGCAACAAAGCGACCGGTCATCCCGATGCGAGTGACCTGAACAGACCTCCGCCTGTCAAAATTCCGGAGCTTTGCCTACTCGTCAAGTACGGGCACTTTGTTACTCCAGCCGAGGTCGAGGCCCAGCGATACGTCTACCAGCAGCTGCAAGGCCGCGTTCCAGTGCCAGAGGTAATGGGATGGGCGGAGGATGCTGGCCAGGGCTTCATTTATATGGCCCTGATCAATGCTCCGACGCTGGCCGCGCGCTGGAACAGCCTGACCGAGCCCGAGAAGCGGGCTCTCTGTAGCGAGCTAAAGGTAATGGTACAGGCGTGGAGAGGGTTGAAGCAAAATCCAAAAGATGTTTATATTGGTAAGTGGGGCTATATATATCTCAGCTATATTGAAACGTCGCTAATATATATGTATATCTGAAAGGAGCGGTTGGCAGACGGCCGCTTAACGACATCATCCTCAGAGACAGAAGCTGGCTTTACGGCCCTTGGCAAGGCAGCGGTGCTATACAGGCCTTCCACAACGCCTGTGATCTGGAAATTTCGGGCCAGATACCCATCGTCTTTACTCATGGCGACCTTGTCGCCTGCAACATACTCGTAACGCCTGGATCGAACCCTAGGGTCGCTGCTGTCATTGACTGGGCCCAGGCTGGGTGGTATCCGTCGTATTGGGAATGGTGCAAAGCGAAATGGGTCGATATGGCATCGGACCTTGGCATGAACGACGCTGCTCAGGAGCAATGGCGGCAGCAATATCTGCCACTCATCATCGACCCGGTGCCCGACAGCACCGTCTACTCTGGCTGCGGTTTTCACTTGCTAATATCTGATCATAAACCAGCCGCGGCTATGACAGGCTATCAGATGAGAGGATGTATGGGAGGATCCAATTTGCCAATGATTGAGATTCTCCACTGCTGCATGCACAGAACGGACTTGTTGGTAGTGGGATGATAGCTGGGTACCTACCTACTCAATACTGCTTAGTTGCTCGCAGATGATCCTCAACCCGTTGTTCAAAGACCCTCTCCCTCACAAGCAGCTCGGCCGACTCCACCACCCATGTTTTTGCACTTCCTCTGCATGATTTTCGCCAGTCTGTTCCGCTGTCACCAACGACAGTCCCACCAACACCTTGTCTAGGGGCTCAAAAAGCCCCTCAGTGGCCCATCCCAAATACACCCTCATTTGGCCGATGGTTGCTAGGTGTATTGAAGTAAGGTGGAAATTACCCACCCTGAGCCACCCACGGGTAAGTCGGAACCGCACAAGGTCTTGGCAGCGCCCCACATGAGCAGGTACGAAAGTTTCCGGGCACTGTGTAAGGTAACTATAAAGTGTGTGAGGCTACAACACTGGGCAGAACTGGTGATGTTGATGCTACTAAACTAAGGAAGGGCTTCCGTGGGCAGGCAGGCAGAAGAGGGCTGTCTGGAAGTGGGGCAGGACCAGTGCTCTGGCCCACGCCTGCAACATAAAGACTTCATGGCCCATTGGCGCGCACAGCTTGTTTGCCCAGACCATTGACACAACGCCGAGCCCTCTACACGTCTACGCGCGACCCCATTCCTGACCCAAATGCCGTCTCTCTACTGGACGCCCACCCGCACTATTGGGCACATGCTCGTCAGATGCTGCTTCCAGCCCGCACCCGCCCTCCTCCGCAGAGCACACCACCCTTCCTATTGTATCGGCATGCATCGTGCCTTCAACCTCGCTTTGTATCCCGATACATTGAGCGGATCCACAAGTATCTCCAAGATGTCAAGGAAGATAAATGGGGCTGGGTCATCTACCGCACTACGTATAAGGATGACGCGGCATGGGAGCTGTTCAAGGCCTACGTCAAAGAGTGGTTGTGGGAATCGGAGCACGGCGCGCCCCCGGCTGTGGTGAGCGCGATGGACTGGACCTTTGTCTCGGACCCGGCCACGCTGGACGGCGCGTCGCGGCAGCAGCTCCGCTACCGCTTCCGCGACTGGCGAGAGACGGCCGTGGGGGCTGAAAATCCCCGGCGAGACCCGGCTTTCATTCACCTAAGCCAGCGCTATCTCCACTCTATTCAGGTGGATGAGGACTCGCTCAATGGCGTGGCGGCGCGGGGCGCCCCAGACCGAGGTGTTTGGAACGCGGGCTGGGTTAATCCCGTGCGCTGTTATGAGGAGTACGACTTTGGCCAGTCTCCGGAATAGGAGGATGACGGGTGGATGATGATATCGGCTCACCTGATCCATGGAGAGTTCTACGATGCTATCGGGACTATGATCGAGTGCTGGGATGCGTATTATCAGCCGCCTCCTGACGTGGTGTTTGGCTAATGGGGATGGATGCGAGGGGTAATATTGGCACCAACATAGGGCTCTTGTAGTAACCATTAGTGGGTACGTTGGGTACTAGTTAATGTAAATGTGCACGTATTGGAAGATTTAGGAGATGGACACGCAATACGCGTACCCAAGCCAAAACGCTGCGCAAGAAGGCGCAGCTGTTGGTGGTTATGACTTGTTAGTATATGAAATCCATGAACACCAAATAGTAAACAGTACTTAGTACTTACCCGCAGGATTCCAGTCGTAAAACTGAGTCAAGCTAATGCCATACTTGGCCGAAATGTCCCAACATCCATCGCCGGATTCGGCCACACGATATTGCGTGCAACCCGACACGATGCCCGCCTGCGTCGGAGCCGGAGGCGAGATGGCAACGCAATAGGCGTAGCCCAACCACAGCCCGCCGCAGGAGGGAGCGGCTGTTGATCGGTCAGTATCTTGCTCCCGTGAAGAACACCAAACTGTAGGCGTTACTTACTTGCGGGGTTCCACTCATAAAAGCGAGCCAGGGATATGCCGTACGCAGCTGCAAGGTCCCAGCACCCATCGCCAGATACGACAGTATGATACCGAGCACAGTTCTCGACAATTCCAGGTTGTGTGGGTGCTGGAGGCGTGACACCGGTGGGCGTTGTGGTGGGGGCCGAGGAGGTGCTGCTAAACGGCGGTGGCGCTGTCGATGAAGGAAGTTTAGAAGAAGCTGCGGAGGATGAAACGGGCCCGTCCCCAACGCGGATACAGACCGCGCGCTTGGCGCCTCCAGTGAGGCCAGCGAAGATGCCTGTGTCGCAGTTGCTTCCAAACCAAGGGTTCCACAACTCGAGCTGGGCGAGCGTAATCTTGGCAGAAGCAGCAATGTCCTCGCACACCGTATGGCCACCTTCCCAGCCGTAAATGATTGTGTAGCAGTTGCACGACGAGACGGTTCCTGACTCCGGAGGAGGAGCGTCGCTGAAGCAGTCTGTTTGGGGCTCGATCAGACCTTGTCAGGATTCTGGTTAGCATTGAACTACCGAATCCGTGCCTAGGCAGGTAGGGTATTCTAAGACACACCTGGGGCGTAGGAAGTATGATTTAGAGAGCAGTACCGATAGCCGGGCTGCGGGTAGCACGGCTCGATTGATGCTAGACTCGGGCTCCAAGCAATAAAATCCTCGGGTCGAACAGCCCAGTGGGCCAGGGCATGATCGCAGCTGTTGATGGTGTTGGAAACGGGAGGTGCTATCGGTTGCTCATGTTGAAAGCCTGGTACCGGGACGGGAATGTGTTCAGCGTAATAGGCGCAGTCGGTCAGGGATCCAGGAGCAATGGGAATATCGGGTAGAGGTGTCAGGACGGGCTCAACAGTACTGAACGTCTCCGTCGTCGTGGTGTACGCCGGGCCGACAGCGTGTACGGGTGCGTGGTCGAGTACGGGTAGCCTGGGTACGTGGTCAACACGCGGCGTATCTTGCACGGCCCTTCAATACAATCTGCAGGCCGATTGACCATCTTCGCAGCTCCTCATTGTCCTGCGCGTGACCCCTTGGGCGTGCAATGCTATAATGTATATTATCAGCGAGTGGATCCATTTCTATACGTGACACGTCTCTCCATGCCCAGCACGAATTTCCACCACTACACAATAGTCCTGTATGTGTGGTTGGACGGCGACGAGTCTTTTGTGAAACTGAAGAGATGACGCCCCTTTTCCACAACGCGCGCGACGCGCCAGCCCCCACACAGAGCCCAGCATTTAACCCCCTCCGCTCTCTGCATCTTTGTTGCGTCTTCTTTCTACGCACCTCAACCATACAGGCAACCAAATATTTGCGCTCCCTTTACAAGCATGGCTGATAAGCAGACGGACGTTCTTCCTATCTTCAGCGAAAGCTTCACCATCCCTGATGCGTTCCTGAAATCTTTTGTTGACTAGGAGGCCTTCTTCGAGAAGGACGATGGACCTTCTACTGAGGAGCATCTCTCTAACCTTAAGAAGGAAACCACAGAACTTGCTGCCATGATCGACATGACCATTCACTCATTCGGCGGGGGATCCCCAACGAAGCCCATGGTGCGCCAGACCCGCCACCCATGTATCACAACAACTAGTATCTCTTCCCGCCATCACAATATAACGAGATCGAACGGTCTCCTTCTATATTCACCTACGTAACCTACTGGCCCCCTCTAGGAGACATGATATTGGCTTACTACAGTGCTATGCAGGAGTACCGGCCCTTGCAAACCGAGTCCTATCAAGAGGACTCGTCGCTGGTGCTGATGGCCCTGCCGCTGGTGAACCACTTCAGCGACACCATCAAGCGGAAGCCGTTAGACTACCCGCAAGCCGAGGGTAGCATCTCGTACATGAGCTACAGTAGCTATCTCCCCACCGGTGTCGATATAAGCGCCGGGGGCCCGTCGCTGTACGACAATATGCCGCATGTGAGTGTACTCATTGCCGAGTCCAGCACTTCTCCCTCCTCTAGACCTTGCCTATCCGAATCGTACACGATGCTGATAGGTTTCTCTCTCCGCATAGATTTTACCTTTTTCACACTCTCCTGTTCAGGCCTTCACCTTCCAATGGTCCGGTCAGGAGTGGGTGTCGTGTGAATGCATAGCCCGATCTTATGGCGCTGCCGAAGTGCCTCAGGACGCATGCAATAACCATCGCCCATCGTACCTCGTCTATCGATCCATTCGACCAGTTTGAGCGAGGCCGAGTCCATGCCTTAATGAGTTGTCGGTATAGCTCATCGAGGTCCGGAGGGATAGAATAGACTGCTTTTTCAATCTTCTTCAATCCAGCACCCTCACGCTCAAGATCCAGGACTAGCTTTACTACAAGACGCGCCCATATGGAAACTCCAGACGCTGGTTTCGAGATCGAGGCTGGAATCGTAGATAATGTTCGCGCATGGAACCCGCCAAGCTTGTTATCAACGAACATCGAAATATCCTGGTAGTTCTCATGGTTGTATACTTATAGTTTCTGCTCTCCTAAGACTAGGGGAGGATGAACTTCAGAGGGGCCTTCAGGCTTCCCTTCAAGTCGCTGGTAAAAGGTGTCGCGCTTATGAACAGGCTGATCATCTTATAGTCAGTCCCTATAGGGTAGCAACTAACGTGCATGATAAGCGAGTGAGCCAGATAAGCGAGTGAGCCACTTTTCCACGCGTCGCACCACTTCTACACTCAACATCAACTCCTTATATAACCCAAGATGCCTTGCACTTCAAAAGAAGCCAGGGTAGTAATGGCCCTTGAAGCCCTTCAAAACGACGAAGATCTTAGTATCAGAGCTGCAGCCAAGATCTACAATGTCGACCGTATGACTCTCGTACGACGACGCAACGGCAAGCCTGCACGACGCGATCTTCCAGCCAACTCGCGTAAGCTCACAGATCTAGAAGAGGAAACGATACTTCAGTATATCATTGAGCTATCTGAACGCGCATTCCCACCCAGGTTGAGTGGTGTGGAAGATATGGCCAACCAACTGCTACGCGCACGCGACGCGCCCCCTGTCGGCAAACGCTGGGCTCACAATTTCGTCAAGCGCCAGCCAGACCTCCGTACGCGTTATGCGCGTAGATACGACTACCAGAGGGCCAAGTGCGAGGATCCGAAGGTCATCGGAGAGTGGTTTGCACTCGTACGAAACACCAAGGCAAAGTACGGGATCGTGGATGACGATACCTACAACTTCGATGAGACCGGGTTTAATGGGTATGATCCACCTAGGCATGGTGGTTACGACCTCGGATGGCTTCGGCAGGGCAAAACTAGCCCAGCCTGGCAACCGCGAATGGGCAACGGTGATCCAGGGAGTTAATGCCCTTGGCTGGGCCATCCCGCCCTTCATCATCCTAGCCGCGCAGTACCACCTCCAACTGGTATATCGAATGCAACCTCCCGGCCAACTGGCGTATCGCCACTACCGACAACGGCTGGACTACCAATGCGGTAGGCCTGGATTGGATCAAGCACTTCGACTTCCATACAGCACCTCGTACGAAGGGCAAGAACCGGTTGTTGATCCTCGACGGCCACGAAAGCCACCACTCTACCGAATTCGAGCTCTACTGCAAGGATAATAACATTATTACGCTCTATATGCCTCCACACTCCTCGCACAAGCTCCAGCCACTCGATATTGGCTGCTTTGGGCCGTTGAAGCAGTCATACGGCCGCTAGATTGAGGACTTGATGCGCGCGCATATCAACCATGTCAGCAAGCTCGAGTTCCTTTGCGGCTTTCGCGAGGCCTTCTTTGCTTCCATGACGGAAAAGAACATACAGGGTGGCTTTGCAGGGGCTGGCCTAATGCCGTACGACCTAGATAGGGTACTTTCCAAGCTAGATATCAAGCTTCGTACGCCAACACCACCAAACTCACCGCCTATCACCGCACAACCCTGGGTCTTCCAGACACCAAACAACCCCCGAGAAGCCGAATCGTAGTCAACGCTCATCAAGACTCGCATTGCCAACCACCAAAATAGCTCACCAACTTCAATGTTGGCTGCTGTTGATCAACTTACTAAGGCATAATGGCTATAATGCACCAGGTGGCCCTCCTTCGGTCAGAGGTCTCTTCGCTCCGCAAGGCCAATGAGCACTAAGCAAGCGCCGGTGTGCTAAAAAAATACGTGTGCGGCTTGGAGGGTCACTTACTGTGCAAGATGCAAAGGATCTACTAGATCAAACGCCGTGGGTGGGGAGGTAGTACAGGAAACGCAGCCGGATGGTGGTGGTTCAGGGGGGGCTCGTACGAAGGTTCGGTGCTATAGGGTGTGCGGCAAGCCTGGCCATAATGCCCGCACTTGCTAGGAGGCTGCAGAATCATCTGATTCATCTATTTAATGTAATTGTAGTTGGTTCCTAGTATTGTGGTATAGTAATTAAGGATTGTTGTCGTAGTAGTAAAAAGTGGCTCACTCGCTTATCTGGCTCACTCGCTTATCATGCACGTTACCAAGCTTCTCTAAAGTCTTATAAACAATGTGTTTTCCCGCTTAATAAGTGGAATTCGTCTAGGATCAACATCCTATATCACAGCGGCCACACAATTTTTAGATAGCGCTATCTTTTACGCCCATGCTCGTCAAACTAGAACTAGGAGGTGAGGCGTCCTACTAGAGAGTTCGCAGGATATAGGGCGCTGGCCTTAGAGGGTAAGATAAGGAGGAGATGTCGCTTCTCGAACCGCGTCTCCTTCTCCTCGGGTATATACTTGATCGACATATCCTATGTTGTTGCTATTTGCTGACTAAATAAGTGAGGGCCCTCAGAAATCCGGCGGTTCCAGGGGGAATGTTGACCTCCTCATCCCATTTGCACCTTTTGCCCGGCTTGTTGAGGAGATTTCGCAATACTACTTGGCGGGTGCCCGGTTCCAGAGAGCAACTATCTATGCCTTGCAGCAGGCTGCCGAGTCTATGTTAGCCGATCTCCTCACTGGTAAGTTGTCTCTCTAATCGCCTATGTAATCGCCCTAACTAGTATCTAGCAACCAACTTAGCAGCGATCCACGCAAGAGGGTAACGGTCCAGCAGAAAGACATGCACCCGTGCAAGCAATCTGTGTTGGACTATGCAGCCCCATGTTAGCATGGTAGTCAACTCCTGGGAGATCAAGGGGAAGCATAACTACAAGGCGTAGCCTTTGTTGGGTATGGTGTTGCTGTAACTATAGTTGCTTCATAGTTTCGAGGAATGACGCTGTGTTTTTATTATTCTAATTGAACTGGGGCAGAAACCACAGGGTTTCTGGGGGGTGGGCGTTAGGCCAGTTGCTGTGGAGGAGAGGCAGTGCGGACCTTGGCATTGCTTTCATCTACCTTTTTGGGGCGATCTTTTCTCACGTGCAAACCACGTACTGTATATATAAGTCTTCCTGGGACGCCCGCTCGGGAGCTTCAAGGAGGCAAGCAGGAATCAACATTCTTTTCTCAGCATTGAGGCCTCGGAGGAGGTCTCCCATGGCGCACAGAGAAGAGTGCAGTTCTGACCAGAGGGCCAGAGCTGTTCCTGCTGAGAGAGATGCATCGCCAGAGGTCTCCGAGCCACCGTGAGTCAAGGCTTGTTGAAGCCATTCCTCCCCCTGATCCACGACACCGCTGCCACCAGACCGCTGTGACCCACAGAAGAGGGTGTGTATGTGTGTGTGGGTTTTAGGTGCTACGCACCAGTTCAATACCTTGTTCTCGAGAGATTGGGAAATGGTTTGGCTACCCATATGGGTAATTTCCACACTGTCCCACAAGAGTGGGTTCGGGACGGGTAATACCCATTTGACAAATGGGTTTCCCGTGGGCACCAGTGGGTGGGTAATTCCCTGCCCTATGAAAGTCATATGGCCCTTCCAGCGCCTTACAACACAATACTTGTTATACTTCTCCTTTGCCCGGCGCCAGATCCTCCGCTTCCCACGGACCGCGCCTAATACCACAGAGGTTTCGTCATTCCATACAACCTTCTTCCAGTCATCTAAGGTCCAGTCTTTAACTTGCATAGCGAACTCAAGCCGTGCCATCTGCTGTGGCTTGCTTAGCCCTGGCTTGGTTGTCAGCTTGACATTCCAGAAGCCAGCTAGCTTAAGCCAGCGAAGAATAGTTGAACGGCTTGGCCCTGAACCTCCCAGTGCTTCGGCCACCGCATCAGTGATCTGCTGGGCTGAGTACTGTCTTGTGGTGCTGTTTTTGGTCACAACCTTTTCAATGGTCTGGGCTATAGCTGGCGTAACAACCTGTGGCCTTCAGGACTTTGGCGCATCTGCAACGTGCTCATCCTTGATGGCACCACCTGGTATATAACCCCGAGCCTTGGCCCTTTGCAACAGGGCCTGGAACGTCCTCTTCTTCATACCAGTAGCAGTCTGGATCTCAGGCATCGTCGCGCCCATGGCATGCATCGTCAGCGCTTGCGTTCGTTCGCCGATGGTTGCATACTTGCGGTGTGTGGGCTCTGCGGGCATGGCGGGCATTGTAACGGGCTGAGCCCGATGTGGGGTCTCGGCGACCCTCGGCCAAGGGGCCGGGCCGCGGCCCGGCACCCGAGCCCCGGGTCCGTTGCCCCTGACAACGATGCCAGGCACTCAGGCGACGACATGACCCACAGCCTCCCTCTGGTCATAGGGAGCGCTCACCGCCAGAACAGCTGTTTCCTTTCTTTCCCTTTTCTTTTCCTAAGTTCAGTGTACTCGTAGAGTCGTCACCAGCTAGTTGCAATATACTCCTGGAACCGTTACATATAGGGGGCTCGTGGAAGCAGACGAGGCAAACGACCTAGGTTTCACCTACTGCTCCATCCGGGACCTTTTTAAGCAGGGCTATATAGAGATCGAAATGCGCGGCGTGTCTTTCGACGATATAGACGCCTTATCCTAGTTAAAATTCGCGAGTATAAGACAGTATTAGTGGGATGCTGAATAGCGAAGTATTAGTAGCAAAAACGACGGAAAGGAGGCCGAGCAAGAGTCGTTCAGAGGCTACTCGATACTAATAGCGTGCCTAGTAGAGCAACGACGAAAATAGCAGCTCGATGCGCTGCCGTTTTAGTTTCATCGAATGTCTCGATACTATCCCATAGCTATCTATAGGTATAATGGTCCATCGCGCCTTAGCTTGCGGGAAGACCGCATTCTATATTATCCTCGCAAGTACGTCATGCGCGTAGCGCTTACTATACTTTGACTATGAAATATGTCACACCTCGCGAGTCGAGCACTAGTATAATGGAATAGATCCCAACTTGCTAAACACCTTAGAGGAGGGCAGGCCTAGAAGCGAGTCTATCAAAAACTAATCTAGCGCTAAGACTATTATAGTGCTATAGAGGGCTGCTAATGAGGATATTGATAATATCGAGGTATACCCTACCGCTATAGTCTCGCCTCTGCTCACCGAGCTATATTCCAGGAGGCTAGAATATCCCCTCTAGAAAGTCGAGCGTATCTACAACAAGCCTCTAGAATTAGATTAGCTCGCTATACTTATTTGCTTTGCTATTGAACTGATGCGCAGCACCTTAAATCCACATACATACCATACCCTACTGCTTGTCACAGCAGTCTGGTAATCCGGATGTAGTGAATTGGGGGAGGACCGAAGGCTTCAACAAGCCATGGCTTAAGGCGGCTCCGGAGCTCTCTGCAAGGCCCAATCCTCAAATAAATGGCTCTGGCCTTCTGGTCAGAGCCTAACCTACTCCAGTCTGCACTGAAGAAAAGAACGTTGATTGTTGTTATCCCCTTACCTGCCTAGGAGCCCCTGAGTGGGTGCCCCTGACAGCTTTATATACATGACGTGGCTTGCACGTGAGAAACTTCACCAAAATGAAAGCAATGCCCAAATCCATCCCGGCCTCCCCCCCTGCATAGCAGTGGCCCCAAGAAAACAAGCCCCCCCCGGCGAAGGCCAAGAGGTTTCCGCCCCAGTTCACTGTAGGGGTTAGTATCGGCAGATGTGTTTGGTCCGACGGTGAGGATGACGATCTGGACGTAGAGGCTTTAGTAACTGCTTTAGTAACTGCCGGTATCTTCTTTCTCGACTTCTCTTCGAGTAGTAGATCGTTTCTCCAAATTTTATAACGCAGCTGGCGTTTGGTAGCGAGTTCGGCTTCATCCGCATTACCGCTGGAGATCAACGATTGTCCATCTGGCAGCAATTTATTTATTAGTGGGCTACTATAGCCGCAGCCTCCGGCGAGTTTGAGATAGAAAGAGATGCGGGTTCTAGGCACAAATCTTCAAACGGCTCCCGTGAACAATACCTAGTTGGTATAGTGCTAGAAACGTTTATTAGGAATGGGGCTTGTAACGGTCTCAGGAGTGTATTTCAACTATCTGATGACGACTCTACGAGTACATCCAATCTTGAAGAAAAGAAGAAGAAGAAGAAGAGAAGAGAACGAGAAGGCAGAGGAGGAACGCCGCAAAATAGGTGACGTGGCCTCTGCCTGACCAGAGGAAGGCAACGACGGCAATAACCCAAAAGGGGTAGGTGCGATGGGCGTCGCTGCCCGCGATGTTGGTGTTGTCGTTCAGGGGCAGGGGCACGCATAAGTTTAGGGTTGGCCGAGGGTGGCCGAGGCTTGCCAGGGCTCAGCCCGTTACAGGGCTGATCTACAGCTAATGCTCAAAATCACGGCTCGAGGAACCGTTTTTACTAGTGCGGATGACATTTGGTATGCATGCACCTTAGAGATGCCCTTATATAATGGGACGACAGCGCTGGAGCTGGATATAGTGTTGAACATTCAAAACCCGAATGAAGCTAAGCCACTATCCGTATAGACCGCCGAATCGACGGTTCTAGTAACTAAGTGAGCTTCGGCGTGAGCCTGGGCAGTTGCCAAATTCACCACTCTCTGAGACATTGATCGGTCGCTCCGACTGCCGAATAAACGTAGTTTGTTCAAATTGATGGATAGACAAGGAGATGATACGAGGCAATGAAGGGAAGGCTTTGTATAAGGGTCTCAATTTGCTAGAGTTGGTTTCTGGTTGGTTTTGATTCGAAAACCGTGGCAAGTCGCGTAATAGGAGATATGGACGAGACGTGAATGTCTTAAAGTGCTAGCCGTTACGTGTTGACGTTGTCGCTGGCGGTGTTCTCGTCAATGCCACCGGGTAGGAAATAACAACGAAGGAGAAAGCAGTTTAATTCGTTGGCATTGCCAGGTGTCTGTTGCGCCTTACCGATAATCTCTTAGCACGACAAGATTGAGTTCGAGCCAGAGAAGGCGGAGGCTGAACAGGCCGCTCTGCTAGAGAAAGTTCGCCGTCAGAAGCGGATTGGATGGAGCGAATGTCCAGGGCAGTAGCGCGGGGTATCGACAACGTTGAGGAGCTAGAGCGAGTGGAAGCAGCCGAGGCCGCCAGCGCCCCCTCCCCCCTATCGCCCCTCCGGCCGCCCGTTCCCTCCATCTGGATTCCCCCCTTCCCCCTAAGGAGCCCAATTAGGGCTCTATTCTTGGCTGGGACTTTCCTAGGTATGTTTCAGTAAATGAAATGACTTGGTGGCGCAGTGGTCAGCGCGCCTGGCTCTCCTGACTAGGCCTCGCTGAGTCGCTGTAGCGATTCTGCCGACGGCTGGCCGTGACCAGGATGTCGTAGGCTCGAGTCTGCTCGAGTCGTTGAACTCGCGGCGCGCTTTGTGCGGTAGGTTCTTCCTCTTCTTTCTTTTTTCTATCATTTGCTCACTTCCTTCTTAGTGCTTCTGCGCCGCCCGTCGTCTCCGGGGCTGCTTCTCCGCCTGTCGGTCGGTCAGGATTCCTGTGGTAGAAGTCCTTCAGCTTCTCAGGGCCGTGGAGGTTCTTGACCGGTTCCTATAAGTTGTCTTTAGGTCCGAAATCTAGCTACTTGACGAGGTATTCGAGTTTCCGTTGTTTAGTCGCAAACCTAGTATTTCTTCGACGTCCATTCTTCTCTCTTTGTCTGCTACTTTTACATCTGTCGTAAGACCTGCTTGCTTGGGTGCTAGTTGCAACGCTCCCAGGAGTGTATTTCAACTAATAACGACGACTACGAGTACATCCAATCTTGGAGAAAAGAAGAAAAGAAGAGAAGGAGGAGAAGGGGAAGAGGGAGAGGAACACAGCAAGCGGGTGACGTGGCCTTTGCCAGACCAGAGGGAGGCAACAACCCGAAACGGGCAGGCACGATGCAAAAGGGGTAGGCACGATGAGAGCCGTTGCCCTAGGGGCTAGTGGTGTTGTTCATGGGGGAAAGGGGGCTTCCAATGGGGGTAGGGTTGGCTGAGGCTTGCTGAGGTCCTGCAGGGCTGCGCCTGCTAATTGCAGATCACGGATTACAGATTACCGCTTTTGCTTTTCGGGCGGGGTCGCGCGAGCGGGTGAGCCAAAAGCGGCGAGTGCTCACCCCGGCTCACCCGGATTGGCGGGTGAACGCGGAGCGACGCATGCAGAGTGCTACATTCCCGAGCACGGGGTGCCGCGTCCCATTGGGACGAGTTTTGCCCCCATTACTTTTAGTCAAGTATCCGAATTTGCACGGACCTGGTTATACGAAAGGATCTCGTATGTCCGAGGTTGTATCAAGCCACGAACACGCCTACCGCGACTGGTAAGTGTCAAGATCATACCACTTGTGCATGCCTGCCATTCTCGCCCTCCGACATGCTAACACAACACAGGGTAATGGCAGAGCTCAATGTGATTGAAGGCAGGATTAAGGAGTGCAACTATCCCTTCGAAAAGCCGCATAAGAATCATTGATATAAGCATTTATCTAGACAATATGCATCTATCTCACCTTCAGGATCTTGACATCGGTTTATTGTCTGTGATGGACTGAGCCCCAGAAAATGGCGACAAAGTCGCGCCAATTGTCGATGAGCCTTGCTGCACTGTTGAGAGAACGCGATCACCGGTGTTAAGCCAGGCACTTTTTGGACGACCTGGAGGCATCTAGTCCAGGTGTTTTTGATCTCCTGGGACTCGGGGTTCTGCTCTCTATCGGGTACTAGTTATGACAAACTCCGGCAGCAGCCGGAAATGTATGAAAGAGTGAGTGGCAGCAAAAGCTGGGCAGGTCGTATTAATTTTGGTTTTTGCCACTGAGCGTTGACCCTATTCCGTGCGGATTGTGGAGATATGAAATTGAATGGAAACTGTTGCCTGATTGCAGATGCGTGTCCGTTCAGGAGGCTTGAGTTAATGAAACTGACTCCGCTGCTGCACGGACAAGGTAGTTTTCAACACGCCGATGGACTGGATATGAAGGTGTTATTAAGGAACGTTGCATGGACAGTGGTCTGAGATTGGACACAGAGCCAACATGAGAGAAAATTTGTGTTGCTGTCCATAGAAATGTGCAAATATATCCCAAACGCCATATAGAAACAGAAATCCCAACCCAGTTGCCCTTCGACCGCTTTGGGACCTTCTGACAACACGCTTGCTGTCGCTGTCCAATGCTCAGAGCACCTCCCAGCCGCTCGTTTGCTAATCCAAACACGCTAAACGTCATCCCACCAACAAAAACACTAAAATCACCCTTCCTCCGAATGTATACAACAACGACGATGACAACGACCATAACGACGGCGGTGACATCTGCCCTTCCCTCTCTTCCGAACAACTTCCAGGCCCCTCTAAGAACCCTCTGACCACCCGGCGCCCATCCACACGATACTCGCCAAAAAGGACGCCAGCACCACAACCGTCACAATCCCCGCGCCCGCCTTATCCCCGGTCGTGACCGGCTTCGGCGGATGGAACTCATTCGTATCGCCGCCTGCATTCGGATCGCCCTTGCTAGTTCCGCCTGTGCTGTTCGTCAGGGGGCCTTTCAGCACGTGATCCTGGTCGATCAGCAGCGTGCTCAGCGCTGCAAGCACGCTCATCTCCTGGCCCGCGGGTCCGTGCGCCACGTCGCCGTCGTACTCCCCCGTATTCCAGCGGAAGCCGCACGTGCCGTCGGACAGGCACGAGGAGACGGCGCCGGTGGTGGACGAGCGTAAGACCTTGATGACGTCCTGCCGGGTGAAGGGTGCCACGATGGCGGCGGTCGCCAGGGCGCGGTGCATGTATCCCTTGAAGGAGTGCTGGTCGACGTTGCATTGCACGCGGTCTTCCAGCTCGCACGCGCGCTCGATCATGATGCCGTCCGGGAAGAAGTGCTCGACGGTGCGGTTAAGGAGGCCGGCGACGCGGGCGCGCCAGATTTCGTCGCCGTTCGTCTGCTATTTGTTAGTCACTGCAGCTATATAGAGCGAGAAACTATGCAGCAGAGGACGCACGTAGTTGTACATGATGGCCACGGCGTGGAGCAGAATGGCGGCGTTGGCAGAGAACTGCACCGGGTTGATGTCGGTGCAGTTCTTCTCGACGTGGCCGCCGTCCAGGACATTGTAGTCCTCGGTGATATAGCCGACGCCCTGGGTCCAGTCCCATGCCCGGACGGCCCACTCGGCGTACGTCTGGTTCTGAGTGTAGCGCGCCAGGCGGGCGGCGATGTTCATGAAGACCACCTGCGCGATGGTGTTCTTGTAGTTGTACCCGCCGTTGGTGTGCGGGATCTGCCACCGCAGGCCGCCGTTACAGTAGTCCATGCCCCAGCGCGACGCCTGCGTGTTGAAGACGGCCTGCGCCAGCGCGAGCCACTGGGGCTGGTCCGCGGGCGGGTTTGGGAAGTTGGTCTCGGCAGCGAGCATCGCCGCCATGCCCCAGAAGCCTTGGTCGTCGTTGCCCAGCGAGAGGGTCCAGTTCTGCGGCTGGTAGCTGTTGGATGGTGGTTCGGCCTGGAACACCATGGACCGCATCGCCTCGTCGTTGTAGGTCGAGTCGCCCGTATAGAACCAGTAGTCGATGAATGTCCCCCACATGGCTCCGGCCTGCCACCAGTAGTACGGCCCCGCTGGCGGCGGCCCGGGCAGAATTCCGGGCGTCTTGCCCGGGAGGTGCCCCGGGTACTGGCTGTAGAGGTTGGCCGCGACGAGCTTCGCGGCCGCTTTGATTGAGTCTGCGGGTGTCCCATGTCAGCCATCCTTGTGCCTCCGGAAAATCGGACGCCGACGCTCACCAGGCGAGCTAAGGTCGACCTGCAGCTTGTCTGCGTTGGCGCGGTCGGCGCAAGAAGCAGGGCGCTCAGCAGCGCCGCCGCTTTGGACACCGTTGCCCATCTCATCTTATTCGCAGGCTCGGCAGAAGCGCATCGATATCGGGACGTCGGGAAACCGTGGTGCTGCGAGTCTCGTGGCGATCGGTCGGGGATCGGTGATCAATTCTGGGTCCGGGTTGACGATCGTATGGATACGGCGGACGGTGGCTCAAGGCTCAAGTCCCGAGCGAGTTACTGGATTGTTGGGTTCATCAGATCTTTGTCGACCGTGAGAGGAACCTACCTTCGTTTCGGGCGTTCCTCGTAACTACGTAAGGCCCGCTTGTTGGTCAGGGGCGGTTTATGATGGTCTGGAAGGAATCCTTGGAGACAGGGTCCTGTTCGGCGGGATGGTACAGAAAATTGAGTTCTTCCCACCACCTATCGAGCTATTTTTTGTGGATGCTGCGCCTGCACCCCTAAAACTCACAGGGATCGGGCGATGGATGGGGCCTAAGCGACGGGGCTGTGCTGGGGGGCCAAATGGGGCCGCAGCTGCAGCAATACGGGTTCTTCCAATGCTCTAGCGCGCTCGTATTAATTGCGGGGCCATTTTGGTTCCTGCAATGCACGTGACGGATAGGGTAGTGAGATCCCCGACACAAAGGAACATGATCTTCAGCGAAATTGGAGGTAACTTACAACGTAAGTTCGGCGGCTTGGTGGATCCTTGAGGTACCCGGACAGGGAGCCAAAAGTTGACTTGCCAGCAACCAAATTCTCTATGTTAATACATAACATCTAGCATTCTTTTTACCGACAGCGAAAGGTTCCCCCATTCAAGCCTGCCCTCCGCGCGCCCCCATGGAGTTCTCACCCCGCCAGACCCGTCTTCAAAAACGGCAACTTCTCATACAGGCCCCAACACCAATCACACCCAGTACCAACACATCACAGCAAGCAGGGAACAACACGCTCTCTTCAGGCCCCGACATCCCCTCTCCCCACCCGCCTCCCCCGCTCCCACACCAAGCTCTCTAAGAAAGACCACGCTCTCCTCCTCCTAAAGCAAGCCCGCCTGCAAGCCTCCAACATTCTCAAACCCACCAGCTCCAGAGCATCCATATCAGCCATATCCGCAACCCTCATCTTCGCCCAAGGCGAAGCCGGCACGGCAGTGTGCATCCACGCCTCTGGCCTGCTCCTCACCTGCGCCCACTGCATCGCTGAAACCGAGCCTGAGCTCGATTTCTCCAAACCCTACCTCCTCCTCTTCGCCTCCGGCACCGTCGTCACAGCGCAATGTACAGCCTGGGACCCCAAACGCGATCTAGCATTGCTAAAAGTCACGGCCGCACAGCGCCCAGCGGGAGGAGATGGTTCCGGTTTGAGCCCTCGCCACTGGCAATTCCCGGCTCTCGAAATCGCAGATCGATCTCCCAACGTTGGCACGAAACTCGTCTGCATCGGCCAGCCGGGAAGCGAAGATCTAGAGTGTGAAGAAGCGGGTGTAGAGACAGGGTACGAAGTGTTGTGTGTCAGCGAGGGAGATTCAGGGGTTATGCGGACGGGCAGAATGTGCAGGATAATGAGGAGATCGGGGCGCTGATGCACGACTGTTGGACATATTGGGGCCATAGCGGAGCGCCGTTGGTAGAGAGAACAGCACGGAGGGAGAGATCTTGGTGGGCGTGCATAGTTCTTGGGATGCCGAGACGGGGATGAGGAGGGGTGTTGGGATTGAGGCAATTCGAGAGTTTTTAAGGGGAAAAGTTGATTTGGGCTGAGGCTACGCGAGGAGGAGGCGGTTACGTTTCACCCCTATAAGCCAGGTCCTTACTCAGCAGCTCGATCAAGCGCCCGTTATCCAAAAGGCAGTAATTGAGGTACGTTACTGCGTTATCGTTAATCTTGTTTTTGCTATGTAAGGTGGATGCCTGCTTAATAACATGTAGTACGTCGGTCAAGAAGTCAAGCAGGGTCGCTGGGCTTTGCGTGTCGCTTAGTTGGTGTTGCTGTGGGAACGGGGAAACTGGTGATGAATTCGTGGTGTTCTTGTCTGGAGAAGCTCTGAAGCTCTCGCAGGGAAAGGAAGGCTGGCTGCAAGAGGTGTGGGGCCTTGGGCGACCCACACAACAGGTAGTATGCTGCTACATTCCTCCGGAATAGATCGAGTGCTTCGGATCTGCTCATCTCTGCCAAGTCGGCGATACTCTCTGCGGCATGTTGAGCCTTACAACGCCCTCGTGGTTCCGAGTTGTGAACAGGGCGAAGCGCCTATGATTAAACAGAATGTAGACGTACAATGGCGTTGCCCCGGCAGTACTGGAGGAGGCGCATCGCGTTCTCGTAGCAGTTGGTTGGCTATAGCTTCCACATTATACAATTCTAGGTGGGAATGCGTATGTAAATACCTCAATTATATACTGAACTATTGTATTCTCCTCCAGATCTGTGAGCTTGCGCGAGTTTGCTAGAGTATCGCATCGTGCAAGCTGGCCGTCGCGTCGTCGCATAAGCGTGGGGGGACTGACGCTGTAGATCTTCGCGGCAGCCCGAAGACTAAGAGTATGGTCGTTTTGAATAGCTTCAAGTGCAAGATTGATCCTGGCCTCATTGGAAGGTAAAGCCATGGTTTGTGGTGGAATATTTTAAGGTGGAGGGTATGGGATACGCGGCGCGTTAGAAAGTGTTTCACTCGCTTATCTGCTTCACTCGCTTATCATGCACGTTACCAGGTCCGGATTCACGTTCATGCCCTCCTCCATCAACGACAGCTTCTGGTGTTGGTTGTTGTTCAAAGCATGCAGTTTCTTGTCCTCATAGCTACTGGTTCTGACACCTTCTGAGCAGACAGGGAACTTTTATGGGCAAATCTTTTGCTCGCAACCAGAGCATGGTGTTGGTCAAGCTGACATCACTTTGTCAATGGTCATTTCTGTACCTGAGTTGAGTGAGCCTGACAGCCCCAAGCTCTCCAAAGACAACACCAGGTCTTGGTTCAAGTGCTTGAAATCTGCTCTTCCTGCCATTTTTTCGTCTCCCAAAACCATGTGAGGTCGCACCCTTCCACCATGCATCATCATGGCGAGATTCGACGAGCAGCAGGTCCGAAGATTCGAGGATGTGAGCCGCACCATAGGAGAAGCAAATATTCTTGAGGGCACCGAGATACTGCGCACCAGGATAACGTACATTATAAGCGAGTGGATCATATAAGCGAGCAGATCACTTCAAGTTCCATACATAACCCTAAAACGCAACTGCATCAAAATATCACTAACCTTCTAATAAATCTCTTTCTAATTTTGAAGGTCGCATTCTTGATACTTGGCATTAAATAGAAGCAGAACTTTTACTAACTGAACTGGTTTTTCGTTAGGGAGTGGTTTGCTTCTAGTTTCATTGCTAGAATCAAGGCTAACTCGGCTTTGGCATTTGTCTACTTACTCGAGTATATTACACAAAGCTCTCTCTTAGTTCGTAATGACCGAAGAAGCTGATTTTGAAGTTATAGAGGTTTTCAGTAAGGTTTGGTAATTTTATCGCAGTTTTGTTTTCGGGGTTATGTATGGAACTTGGAGTGATCCGCTCGCTTATATGATCCACTCGCTTATAATGTACGTTACCGGACGGCGAGGAGAGAAAGGCGTTTTTTCCTGGTCTTACGCCGAGGCGGTCGCCAGGCTTGAGCGTGATTTTTTGAAGCCCGAGGACTTCATCCTACGAGTCGATTCGGGAAACTTCCACGATGATAAGGCGGCCACTCAATTGGCATACGATATGAGAAGGGGAATCTACCAGCCTATCATCAAGATCGGGTTTGATGGCGACATCCTCTACCGTCTTGTTCCCGAACCGTTCGGCCTCCAAGCTCATCCAAGGGACGGTGGAGGGGTTACCAGCCGCCCGATGCTTGGTTCCCATTTTCTCGGCGTCAACTCAACCGTCCAGCCTAAGGGACCAGCCGGGCCTGCTAGTCGCAGAGAAGCTAACCTCTCCGAGATATCGACCAACTCAGCCGAAAGCGAAGACGCTAACGCCCCCGGCTTTATCTTCTTCCAGCTGGGAGACCTCCAGTACGCAAAACTTCCAGCTGGCCAGCATGGATGGCCCGAGAATGCTTTGAGCCTTGAGTGGGAGTCGACCGGCTTCAACCTGGTTGCGAGGCTGGGCCCGACCGGCCGTGTGGAGAGCATTTGGGCTATCTACAATATGTTTCCGGAGGACGAAATGGATTGGTGGCGGAACCCAGTCACCCACTAGTACTGGGCATACCGCCTACGCTCGCGAGCAAAGAGGAGGAGCAGTTTCTCGGTCGCAAAGGTCGGCGACCGCCTCTCGAATTTCTGCGAGGACTACCCCGTTATCTGGACAGACAGGATCGAGAACCCCATCGAATTAGTAACCCCAATGGCGCAAAGATCGATGAACTCATGTCCAGCCACTGTTCACCTGGAACCTTTCCCCTCTTTGGTCTCTCAAGCTCTCGTTGAAGTATTTGCTACTACCACACCATCCCAAAATCATCCACACAACTGAGGACATGGTGGCCGTCTAAACACGCAATCAGAACTTCTGTGTATTATTCATGAATCATCTCAGCCATTTCCTTGCAAGTTATCACTTTAAGTACCTCCCATTTGATGACGTTCAGATGGAAAGCCTGGAGCCGTCCTTCCCTCTCAGCACAAGAGTGAATGCGGTGCTGACATGCATCCCAGTCAAAGCTGGCGAAGTAGGCTTTCTCCTTGGCCTAGTCCCTCCCGCGGGGTCCTCATACCCCATTGTACAAGCACAGAGGCAACACGGTGGAATGCTCCCATTCTGGAACCCGCAATGCCATCCCAAATTCATGGGTTCCCCCCAAGAACAATTCGCTGCTTCTCATCATGTTTCTCATCCCTGCCTGATCTCACCGAGCTGCTCCAACTCCTCATTTGACTTGTTTTTTCTTCCGGGCAAAGTCCCTGGGTACTGCTGCTTCCTCAAGTTGCCGGAGGGCTTCAAAGGCGGCTTGGCCAAAAGGAATGTACTTCTCCAGACGATGGTCCCTGATCTGGCGAGTAACGGAGGAAACCGCGCGAAAACAACAATCCGGCTGGTTGCATCCAAAGAGCAGGTGCTTTCTCTGGTTCTTCGCCTCGCACATAGAGACGAAAGCCATCTTTGGCCACCCGGTCCCAGCGGATGTGGTGAGGACCTCCTGAGGCGGGAGTGGGATGTTCTCGTTTAGAGCATAGAGCTTCTCTCCCTGAGAGGAGACTTGAGAATGATCGGGACACTTGGCCCTGGGGATGTAACAGGAGGGGAAACTGATGGAGCAGATCTCGCATGTTTTGGTCTTGACCACCGCTGAACGGGTTTTCCCGACTCAAGAGCGCCTCAAAAAAGGGGTGGTGTGGAGAGGCTGATGGCATAAGCTTCTCAGCGGCGACGAACGACCGGGTTAACGTCCAGCGCGCCTCGGCCACTGCGTCCCAAAGCACTGCGAGTGCAGATTTCATGGCGTCGACGCCTTCCCATGTCGCCGTCAGCTCCTCCCTGGTGTTACAGAATGGTGGGCCAGTGTTGACAGTACTTGACACTTTTGCCTTAATTGCCTGAAAAGGAGCATCAATGAATGGATGTCGTGCACCAGAAAGTGAATGGCTGTTTCAGAGTCTGTAGCAGTTTGAGGACCGCTTGCACCATCAATGCTTCATTCGACGGCAGAGCCTTTCCTATATCTGGCGTGATACGAGGACACTCTGAGTTGAGTTTGATAGACATTGCGTCTAAATAGGCAGCGTCCATTTTCTGCTGCAAAAGAAAAAGGGCGTGGAAATAGTAGGGAATTGGGAGAGAAATCGGAGGAGAGAAGATGCTCCCTTATGCAGCAGTCGGGAAACAGATCTGTTGGGTTGGAGAACAGAGGTAAAGTCCGCAAAAGTAGCTAGGAACGGGAAGTGGGAAAGTAGTTCGGAACGGCGAAGTTGGTAAGCAGCAATCGGAGAGAGGACGATGCTCCCTTATGTATTCAGTTGAAAATTGATCGATTAGGTTGTTGCAGCTTGTTTGCCAGGAAGGAACGACTGAACAAGGATCTCGTAAGAATTTATTTCTCGCTATCCTGTCTTGTTCCCATTTCAATACCTGGTAGATCTTGGCCCTGGAAGGTACTGAATTGAAGTGGGTTGTTGACTGGTCTTAGCGGGTAAATTTGAGTGCACTTTGATATGGTCACAAGCAGACTGGTTTTCTGGTTTTCTGGTTTTTCTTTTTCTTTTTCATTTGATGTATTAGTGTAGCCCTCTTGACCGCTTGTCTGTTCGATTGATGATTCCAGAGTCAAGCCGCTAAAGAAAATTGCAAGTTGTAGCAGCTTGCATGTTCCCCTTACAGGTTCGGCTTGTTCACTTAGACCAGGACTGGATAATGGAGCAATTAAAGACATCAAAGCGGGGAAATCATGAAAAGGGACCGATAGAAGGCCAAAAGAAGGGAAGCAGAAGGGGAGGGGTGGGTACTTAGTTACCAAGGTATTGGCAGTCGAGAAGGATTGTGGTGTATGTGTCAAGTTTTGCCCCGACTCTTCAACCTCGATCCAGTTCAACAACACCAACTGCCACCTTCGCAGGAGTGATCAATCCTTGCGTTGATTTTTACGCACCACTTCCTGACCAACTCTGAGTTGGATTATTCCGACTTCCCGCATTCTGGTCTGGTGGGACTTGCGATTTTGCTCCGCGCACATGATTATCGCGTCGTCGTCTTCGGCCCGACTTGCTGACTGTAATTTCATCAAGCAGACCAAGTTGAACTTCTCCGTTGTCTACATCATGGAATCCAAGTTCTTCTCCTCCTCGCCCGCCGCCGGACCCACGAAACGCGGCCTCGACCAAGCGCTCCGGGACTCGCCGACTGCAAAGCGGGCCAAGCGTGCCAAGGATGGCAAGAAGCGTCGCTCCAAGGGCAAGAAAGACAAGGAATCAGATGGCTACGTCGAGCAACACGACTGGGTGACGTTCGATGTTAGCCCTGCCGCCAGCAGTCCCATCCCCGGAAGCCGACTTTTGTTCATCCTCCGACCCCATTTCCTCTCAAGCTGGCCCTCCAAGCGATGAAGTCTGTCAAGAAGGAGAAGGAGGCAAAGAGCGAGACGGAAGCAGACGCTGCCGACGCGAATAACCTTGCCAATGAATGCAAGACTGCCTTGACCAATCCAAAGACTCAGGCAAACACCCGCAAGGCCCGCGCCGAGCCGGACACCAAAAAGGGGCCCAAGGATGCCAACAAGAACTACAACTTCAACGAGGCCCCAGCCATCGCGGGCCCTTCCAAGCCGTTCACAAACAACCAGGCTGCTGCCGAGCTTCCCCGGGATCTCACCCCTCTCAGCGACTTCACCCCTCCCATCGACTTCACCTTCAAGGCCTTCCCCAACCCGCCCGTTGTGCCGCCCACCTCTTCGTCCTCTACAGGCAAGACGGGCGAGAATACACCCATCAACGCCATAAACCAACTCGATACCATGAACACCGCCATCACGAACAACAACGGCAAGATCACCACCATCACCACCAGCGACAACAACCTCGATCTCGAAGCCAACCCTACCCCCCTCAAAACCCCCGCCGGCACCAAGACCCTCAAAGCAATCAAAAAACGCCTCAAGGCCTTCGAGTCGACACTCACCTCTTACCCGAGCGAGTTCTCCAACCAACTCCAGTCCCTGCATAGCAACATAATGCAGCTCCACGAGCGCCTCGAACGCAACGAGCTGCGCGCTGCGGTCAGGCACGAGATGCTGTTCAATTCGCTCGTCAAGGTGGCGGGGGACGTCGGCAGGCTGAGCCACGAGGTCGCTTCCCTGCAGAGTCAGATTCAGCATTGCCACCACATCCACGACGACAGGAAGCAGGGTCAGGAGGCCCATGACCAGTGCGGCAGTGATACAATGGGCGCGGATGGCGAGATCGCCGCTGCTGCCACCGCCACTGCTTCCATGGTCAAGGATACCAAAGAGACCAAGGAGACGAGGGAGAAACAGCAGCGGTTGAGTGCTAGTATGCTGCAGTCGCGCAAGACGCTGGAGCAGTGCCTGCGCATCTACACCGAGGACATGAACCGGGGGCACGCGGGAGGAGGTGGGCAAGTTTGGGGGCCTGTGCGTGCAGTATGCGGGGGATCTATTCAAGACGTTGAGCTGAGAGGTTGCGGGTTTAATGAGTAGTTTGGGGGTGCTTGGAGGACGTGATACTGTCTTGAGAGGGAACGAGGGCGCTTGTGATTTCTGATTTGGTAACTATACCCTAGGATTATGGCAGAGTCGATTCGAGATTTTCGTGCTGTTCTTTTTTGCCTTGTTTGAGAGGACGAACCTCTGGCTCGCAGCATTGAGAGGATAGCGAGGACTCATGTGAGCTTCGCTTGAAGTCCTTTCTTTTCTGATTCTCAGCTACTTCACTAAATCCAGAGAGAAACCTTTGTGACCGTGTTTAATTTTGTCGGTGCCTGGTGACGAAAGCATCAAATCAAACGTACCTTCCAGCTCGGAGTCTTGGTTTTCGGACGATTCGTAGGCAGGTGGGTCCGCCAGGACCAAGCTTGCTCCCTCCCTCTTTCCATCTCTTCGCTCTCTTTCCTCTCCAGGAAGACTTGACCTTTCCCTCCAATGGAAACAAGGTCTATCCGCACCCGCGTGGCCAACGCGTGCGACCTTTGCAAGCTGCGCAAGATCAAGTGCAGCGGCGCAAAGCCGTGCGGATACTGCGTGCGGCGGCGGCAACCCGAGAGTTGCCGTTACACTGCGCCGCGTCGCCGACCAAGGCCCCGCTCCGACGACATCGCCGCCCACGACCCAACTCGCCTGCCTCATCAGCCCACTCGGCCCCGTCAAGGACGAGCCACCAGGATCCGGGTGGCCATTCGTCCCATCACCCCACTCCCGCGCCGTCTCATCCCGCCGCGGCCCTAGCCTCACCCAGCGTCTCGCTGCCAGTTGCCGGACCCACTTTGCATGCCGCCGCGGACCACCAGCCGCCTCGGGATACGTCTTCGCCGCCCTCGAGGAGCATGAGGAGACCGAAGTCCCGCGAGAAGCACGCCTGCTTTGTGATGCCCAGGGTAAGCTGATCTTTATTGGAGATTGTGCTCCCCTCTCCTTCTTCCAGACCGTCCGGCGGCTGGTCACGACCCGGGTCGACGCCCATGCATTCGCCCCCGAGACCAGGGGTACTCGGCCCTCGAGAATGTCTACTCACGCACCGGCACCTCCGGAAGCTATGGAGATGAACCACCGGCAATCAAAGTGCCAATTGCTCCTACCGTGTCAGCCTACCTCGACGTGACTGCAGGGCTCATCGACCTGTTTGACAACACCGGCTGGCCCGTGACATCACCGCCTGGGCCGAGCAAGAACGTCCAAGAGATAAACCCGTCGACATGGCCTCAGCCGTGAACTACCTCGTCCTCGCCATTGGTTGCCAGAAATCGGACGAAGACACCGCCCAGCGGTACTTTGACTATGCTCGCAACCTGGCCTTTGGCAGGCTCAGTGGCAACGTAGAGGTCGCTAGCGTCCAAGTCTTTATCCTTATCACCTTCTACTCGCTCGGTGCGTGCCAGATCAACCCGGCGTTCCTCTTTTTTGGAATTGCCGCACGAGCGGCCTTCTCCATCGGCATCCATCGGACCGCTGTCAACGCGAGATTTGGCCCCGAGATTCACCGGCAGCGGGACCGCCTCTGGAAGAGTCTGAGGGTGCTAGATCTCTTTCTCAGCACCTCCATGGGGCGACCACCAGCCACGTCAGACGTGGATTGCACGGTGCCCTACAGGGAGCAGGACGAATCCGGCCTCGAAAAGTTTGACCTCTTGAACGCCTCCGCCCAGATATTTCTCGTCACGGAAGCCATCGTCCTGGAGGTCTACTCGCGGCGCAAGATCTCGCCACGGCTGACAGAAGGCATCTCGCGGGAGCTCAGAGAGTGGTCGACGCGCTGGCTGCAGCGGGCTGAAGGATGTCATCGAGGGCACTTCGTCCGAGAACCAACCCGGAATGGTGAACGGTGCCTGCCAGGTCCTTTCTTCTTATTACTATGCCGTCATCCTCGTTTCCCGGCCCTTCCTCATGGTTGAGCTGCACCACAGGTTGTCAGACAGCTATTTCCTGACTAGCAGGTCTGGCATCATGACTGGCAAGTCTAAGTTGGCCGACGCTTGTATCGATGCCGCAATCTTGATGGTTGAGGCGGTCCAAGAACTTATCGAGCGACGGCTCATAACAAGGCGAGCACCAGTGATTGTGTGAGTGCCCTCTGACAGACTCCCATACCCCCCTGCCCACCTGCTTACCTCTCTATCTCAGCTCCTGGCTTTTCGCCTCGTCACTTGTTCTTGGCGTCGGCCTCCTGGGTGGATTCGGGCGCATCATCGAGAAACATTGCCGTGCTTCCATCGCGGCTCTCGAGTATTTCGCCCAGGCCGATGCGCATGCCGTCCAGTACTCTCTCATTGCGAAGTCCCTGCTCACGACAGCCCTGCAATACCTCGAGAAGAGAGAGATGCAAGAACGCCAGCAGAGAACCGAAAGCTCGTCCCAGCTCTTTGGGCTCATCCCTCGCACCTCCCGCGAGACCAACGATGGCCGCCGTGACCGGGTTCTCTCAGGAAGCTGGCAGGGTGACAGCTCCCCTAAAGGCACAACCAGGACAGATAAGGCCCGCTCCGGTCATGTCGATAGCCAGATGCCGCGCTTCAGCTTCGATTTCGAGTCGACGTTCCTGGGCCTGACCGATACGCTGCCCAGAACGCCGGATTTCTCCCAGTTTGGGGGCCGCTCGATGCAGAATCGGAGCAGACCTTTGGCGCCATGAACCTGTTTCCGTTGCTAGAAACTGATGGACATATCGACTTGGCCAACTACTTCTGACGAGGTCGTCCCGCTGGATGACGGTGTCGAAGTACGACATGCATTGCGGCTGTTTTGAACAGGGGCTCTCAAAATGAACTGACCACATCGCCGTGACGAAACCAACGAGGCTCCCACCTTGGGCTGGTAATATAGACGAGGTATTCTGCTGGCAGGTGTTCGCCGTTTGTCTATGTCCGCATTGGGTCCCGCGAGCTGCCGGCTTCGGATCAGTCTTGGTGACAAGTACACCGTACCACCAGCCAGAAACGATCGTCTCGCCGCGGTTCCACAGACGTCACCTTTGAGTGCCCACAAGCGTTTGGAGATTCCTGGTTTCAGTTTGGATGACCCGCAGCTCACGAATCAGTCGCCTGCCGATTAACATCTGGCACAGACCGATTCAGGACGATCATTGCCTCTCAGCACTTCTCTGAATCCCCCCGCCGAGAAGCACAAGAGAAACCAAGGCGTTCAAAATCTGGACTTTTCCAACCTGGCTCTGAGCAGCAACAGAGACAGTCATGGTTAATCTGCACGCCATTCGTCCTCCGTCAGGTGAGACCAGTTTCACTCTGAAGAGCGCAGACCCACCAATCAAACCACGTTCACGGACCACAAGGCGAGAAGGATCCAACTGGCTTGGCATCCCGTCTGACATGCGTCTGGCCACACGTCTGCCAGGGTTCAATCTGATGCCGCATCCATAATTGCACTAGGAGAGCCCTGCAGATTGGCCCCAGAGAATGCGGTGGGGGTTGGATAACGTTATTCCAGAAGCTGAAGCTGGGCTTGCCGCTGGTAGGCGAGGATCAAAGGAGGCTTCGTTGGATAATGCCCCCTTGGCAGGTCAGACGGGATACGAAGGAGTAACAAGGCAAAAAATTGAACAACAGTCAGGTTACGAATGCCACATCCATTTGGCCTTTCCGTTTGTTCAACACCTGCGGAAGGGTACGCGCATATGACTGCGATCGCGTCCCTGGCCTCTCCTCGTCGTGCCCGCACCGTGGACCCGAATTTTGTCAGGGGCGTATTCCCCACCCCCCTTTTTTTGAAACCTCAGCCCAGCGGCTCTCTGTCGAGGCTTTGCTCCCTCGTGCATTTTGCGCCGCCCATTCGTTTCCATCGCTGAATGCGACCGTCATCGTCAGATTTCTGAGCCGTTGGACGCGCTGCCGCCAGCGCCGCTTGGTCGTCCGGCATGCTCGCCCACCAGTGTTCCCCAAGAGCCTCGCTCCTCTTGCTGGTGGCGCTCCTCCTGTCCATCTTCGTCCTGACTGCCAACAGGCTGCACCATGGCTCGCCTGCGCCCGTGGGAGAAAACCGGCCCGACGCCGCGGGGAAGGACGGCCAGAAACAGACGCCCGAGAAGGCCAAGAAGCCGGCATACAACTACCCTCCCATTCTCGAGACCGACAGCGACTTCTGCAAGCAGGACCTCAAGTTCCTGCGCCACAAGGACCTCGAGCTGACCGAGAACATCCTCTACACGCGCCGGTGCGTCAAGCCCGTCCGCACCGGCGACATCGACCGTGACGTCGTCGCAAACATCACTGACCCGCTCATTACGGGCCTGACGCACATCGACCTGCGCTCCAAGTGCGCCGCGATAATACCGCCGCCCTGCGAGCCGCTCCACCTCCCCGTGCCGTCCGCCTACCCACACGAGCGCTACCCCCACCTCCTCTTCGGCATCGCCTCGACCTACGAGCGCATTAAGGACTCACTCCCGGTCTTCGCCCACTGGCTCGCCAACACGGGCGCGCAGCTCGTCGCTGTCGTCTCCGACGCCGACGATTCCAAGCTCGACCTCGACCTGTCCGCCCTCGAAGCTGCCTACCGCCGCGCCGGCATGCTCGCAACCATCACCGCCCCCAAGATCAAACAGGGCCTGCCGCGCAGGACACGCCCCCCAAGACAAAGCCCGAATCCCCCGCTCCCGTCGAACAGCTCCACTTCCTCCTCATCCGCGACATGCTCGAGCTGGCCACGCCGCAGACCCAGTGGCTCGGCGTGCTCGACGACGACACCTTCTTCCCCGCGCTGTACCCGCTGGCGCAGGAGCTCCGCCGCCACGACCACAAGCGCCCGCGCTGGCTGGGCCAGCTGGCCGACAACTGGATCAGCAACAAGCTGTGGGGGTACATGGCGTACGGCGGGGCGGGCGTGTTCCTGTCGATGCCGCTGGCGCGGCAGCTGGAGCCGCACCTGGAGGAGTGCGTGACCGAGACGACGATTGTCTCGGGCGACGGCATGCTCAAGGAGTGCGTGTACGCGCACACGACCACCAAGCTCACGCTGGTCGACGGGCTGTGGCAGCACGACATCAAGGGCGACCCGTCCGGCTTCTTCGAGAGCGGCCGCAAGACGCTCAGCATCCACCACTGGAAGTCGTGGTACCACGCGCCCGTGGACAAGATGGCGGGGATCGCGGCGCACTGCGGGGACTGCTTCCTGCAGCGGTGGCGGTTCGGGGACGACACGCTGTTTACGAACGGGTATAGCATTGGGGTGTATCGCGACGGGCTGGACGGGCTGGATTTGGAGAGGGTGGAGGGCACGTTCGACGAGGTCGATGAGAGGTACGATTTCATTTATCAACCTTTTCGGCCGCGGCTGGGGCCGGATGAGAAGAAGAGCTATAGGTTGGTGTCGGTGGATAATGGGGTGGTGAGGGGCGAGGGCAAGTTTAGGCAGGCGTATGTGTATCGCGCGCCGGAGACGGAGGAAGGAGGGCCGAAGGCGATGGATGAGGTGGTGGAATTGGTGTGGGAGTTCTGAAGGGGAAAGGGGGGACCGACATATCAGTTTGGATGTTCAATGGGGATGTGGGATATCGGACTCAGTTGGATAACGAATGGTGTGGTCATCTTGGAGAAGGCATTTCGCGAGCATGGAGAAGGACCTGCCGGCTCGTCGTTGAACTGGATTTCCCTGGCTTGGAAAGGGCGTTTCGGAGGACTGGGGTTTGGTTCCGCTTCCATTTGTACTGTAAAAGATCATGTAATAGCAAACTGGGGAGACTAGAGGCATGACTTTGAAGCGACCAGGTTTTGTCCGGTGACACGAGTTGTGCGTCCAAGGAGTATGCTCTGCTATAGTCGAAGACTTGAAGTTGGAGGCTGCACGGGTGCAGGGAATCGCAACGCCAGATGCCATCACCAACCGCATTCTGGCGAGTAGATGCAGGTATGGCAACTGGAGCTTCGGCACCAACCAACCGACATGACATGGACCCAGCAATGCCTTCGGATCGGCCCGCAGAAGACGCACAGACATCAGAAGGCAGCAGAAGCGAGAGGGCCCAAGCTTGCATCAAACCATCGCTCTCATTCAACACTTTTCTACAATACCAACCAACAGCTATACAAGTATAAACCCCTTCACTCTCCTTTTCTTTCTCAGGAGAGCAATACGCTGAATGAGGCATCGATCATGGGCCCCGATCCGGCACCGTGACCTTGGTCGCCGCTAGGGCAAAGAACACCCCAAAGCACTCACCAAAAGCCACACCCGGTGGCAGCATCGAAATTAAGTATACACAATAAGCCCATGCATGACACATGGGTAAGATGTGGGCAATAGAACGAAGGGTAAAGCGAGTCGAAAAGAAGGAAATCAGCGCCCAGAATAAAAAAAAATCGTAGCTCCGTCCATCCGTCTGGTCCATCCGTTTCCTGAAAGGCGTGTTTATCCAAATCCAAAGCAAAAAGATAAACCCGCTCATGACGCCCGAGCGTTCTGTACGCACGCTGTAATATGTAACGATGTTTGCATGTACTGTGCGCTCTGGTGGTGCTCTCCGCTGGGGCCCAGGCTTAATCAAGTCTTGCCAGCCTCCCTAACAGCCTTCATCCAGCGCTCCTCCTCGCCGTTCCCACCCACAACGCGTGGGCTCTTGCCGCCGTTCGGGGCCGTGCCGAGGATCGCCTGGACTTCGGCGACGGTCTTGGTGCCCAGAAGCGCCATCTCCTTCTGCAGGAGAAGCGCCACGCCGGCGCGGACCAGTAGGGCGTCGCCTTCAAACACATAGACGTCCCAAAGCCGAGTGGCTTCGTCGAGGGCGAGGTGCGGGTGAAGAGGCCGGTGAAGATGTCGTTGAGGTAGAGATCGGGGTCGTGGTCGGGGAGGTGGGTGAGGTGCTCGTGGAGATTTGGGGACTTTTGCAGCAGCGTGTGCAAGAGCAAGTTGTATGCCGAGTGCTTCGCGCCAGCATCCTGAGCGTAGAAGCTGAGGGGCAGGGGGCGGTTAAGGGCATTGGCGAGGGCAATGAAGGCATCAGTTGGCGTCGGGAGGTTGAGGAGTAGGAGGGCGGCAATGGTCTGTGTACTGTTAGCCTATTTACAATTGCTGTCTCGATGGAACAAGCTCACATTGCAGCCTGGCACGTATCCAATATCGCTCCGGTACATGGCGTACGCCCGCAGGACATCGACTAAGCTCTGGTGCAGCGGGCCGCCAGGCTGGAAGATGCGCAGGTCCGGCCACGTGCGCTCCCGAACATCTTTGCTGATGGTGTCGAACCAGGAGATGGCACGCATGTCCTCGACACTGCCGTGCCCAGACTTGCCCTTTGTCTCAGCCTCGCGCGCCCGGCCGAGCGCGGCCTCGAAAGACGTCTTGGTGAGACCGAGCTCGTTCCCGATGGCGCGAGTCCAGACAGCACCGCGGCTGCGCGGGGCAATCCCGCGCCACCACATGTCTCTGGTCCTGCGCTCGCGGATGGCATCGTTCCAGCGGGGGATGATATCGTGCTCCCAAATCTGCATGATGCTGTCGGCCGCAACATCGCGGCACTCGGACAGGGCCCGCTTAGCAGCCTGGCGGCGGCGGTCGGCTTCGAGACTGTGGGCCATCATCTTTTGGTACTCCTTCAGGGGCGGCGCTCCTCGGCAGGATCCTTGGGCGGGAGCCATGAAGGACGTGTGCGGGAGAGGACGGCTTCCTTCTCCTTGGAGATGGGCAGGGGGTCGATCATGATGTTGGACCGGCGAAGAGGAGGCAGCTCCGCCAGCGCTGACTTTACCCTGGGCTTGGCCTCGGGGTCGGAGGACCTCCTCGTGTTCGGCATGGAGCCGGTACTGGACCGCTGCTGGGCCCTGTGCTCCATCTGCTCGGCATGTTCCTCTAATTTCTCAGTCAACTCCTTCGCATCGGCGTTCAGCTCCGCCAATGCAGCGGACCAGCTCTTCGCCCTCGAGGTGGTTGGGCTGGTGACGCGGCTAGAGGCAGCAGAGCCGAGCGACGATAGCGCCGTCTCTGACTTCCAGGTTGGTGACCGGAGCGATCCTTGGGCGAGCGCGACCGGAGGTGTGCCGTTGCCGATACTGCGCACCCTCTCCTTGGGCGGGCGCTCCGGCGAGGGCGCCTTGAGGGAAGGAGGCCGGCTGTGCGACCGTTCCGATGGTGGCCTCGGAGAAATGGGCACATTGTCCAGCACAAGACCGTCGGGAATTTCGTCTCCATCATCTTCGTCGCACTCCAACTCCAATTCCATGACCGTTTTCCGGGACGCGTTCGATTGCCAGCTACTCCTCCGCGGCTTCATCATCAGATTCGGATCTCTCGGTGACAGCGACAGGTTGGGGCTGGGGCTCCTCTGCCGCAGGGACGTGTGCGAGCGCTGGCGGCCGAGACCGCGGATGGGAAGAGGGCTCGTGCAGGGCTCCAAGAGCCCCAAGCCGGCGACGCGACCATTGGCGGTTCGGACTTGGCTCTGGAGGACCGGAAGGCTCGGACGCTTAGGCGCGGGAGCACAGTCGCGGGGCTGGCGAGTCTTAGACGGATCGCGCGAGTATTGCAGCCGGGGAGTTGAAGCCGACAGGGGTCGTTTCGTTACTGTCCGCAAGTCGGAGGGGAATGACGGGCTGTAGGGGTTCGGGGCGCTCTTGAGGTGTTGGTCGGAGAGAATTCGCGGGTCGGTCTGAGCATCGTCGAGACCGATGTCTTCGAAGTGGTTTGCGTCAGCGAGCACGCTGGCGTCGTCCGAGGGCAGCGAGCTGAGAGAGGAAGATTTGGAGGATTTCGAATTCGTCATGCTGGGAGGGGAGCTGGGCCCGGGCAGGACAACGTCGTGAAGCGGTCGCTCGTAGATCATCATCTTGGCATGGTGCAGCACCGACAAAAGTCGCTCTGGTCGCGTGTTGTTGCAGAAGGCCGGCCTCCTGCGATCTTAGGATCTGCTGTGCGGTGTTTGTTGTTTCTCGGTCGGAAGCCGAGCGGGGAGGAGCAAGACGGAGAGATGCGGCAGGAAGTGTTCCAGAGAGCGGTACCGCGGACGATCGTTGGGTCGGGGGTGATCGAGCGGAATGCGAGCGGCTAACCCCTGGATGCCAGAGCGGGCGTCTCACAATGCGGCCAGGTCGAGGATTCAGGCCGCGAAGGGGTTGATTGGCGAAGAACCGGCCGGCGCAAGAACAGCAACGGATGTATTATAAGACTGTACGGATGAATAATTGAACGGCGACGGGGTTAGTATTGTTGTTGTCGTCGGTGGGCGGATTGGCTACGGGTACTGATAGATGCAGGGGCTGGCATGAACGAGAGTCGGGTGGTCGTGGTGATTGGGAATATGTCGATGTAGCGAATGTACAAAAATTAGGCGTCTTTTGCGACGGCCTAAAAAATGGTGGGAGAGGCAGCGAACGAGTGACTGGCCGACCGGGAGATGATGTTATGTTGCAAGGAATAGGAAACGAAGGAGTAGTGACCAAGATCCAAGTGTTGATCACAGTGGGCAGCGGGAAAAAACCGAGTCAACCACGGAGTGAGGGCAGCAAATGACGGAAGGAGCCAACAGCCCAGCAGGACCCCAGCACCCCCCCAGCACAAGCCAAGTGAGAGAGGGGATGGAGCTGCGGGACGCAAATCAGAGTGGAGGATCGCTGCAGGTCTGGGCCTATGGAATGCGTCGCCCATCGCAACCCAAGAAATCAAGACAACGCTCGCAAATCAAGGCATGGACAGCAAGACTGGCAAAATGGTGATATCAGAGGCTCAGGTCCCTGCCCAGAGAAGAAGGCAGCAAGCTCCGGTACCAGACTTATCTTTTGGGGGGGTTTGTTGAGCGGAGGATTTGCCCGGTTGGCTGGTATTGAGGTCGGATATTGCTCGTGACATGGACAGGGAGCTCAGAACTCGATTGTTGCGGCACTGGGACTCCAAGGATCGACAGAGCAAACTTCCCTCTTGGCGGTGACTACGCAGTAACTATGCCACGTTGCTGGGTGGCCGCAGGGACGTGCGGCCTCCTGAGTACAGCGTCATGAATGGACTGCGAACTGCCAGCTTGAACCTCGAGAGCTCAAAAGCTCAAAAGCTGTCGACAGGTTTATGAAGGGGCCAGCAGGAACGTCGTGGCTGCAGGTGCCAAGATGGGCCGAAGCAGGTCACGTCAGCATGCGTTGACAGCACGATCCTTTCTACAGGGCCAGCTGTGGCGTCCCTCGGATACCGCAGTATACGCGTGTCAGACCGACACCTCCGTTCGCTGCAGCGAAGTGTTCCGGTGAAAAGATCGCGTTGTGTTGACCTGGATCAGATCCCCATTGCTAATGCCAATGCATAGGGTTGAGGCTTTGCTCTCCAGTTCACTTGGAAACCATTCGAGGCGACCTCACGGTTGACGAAAGAAAGGGAGGAAATGGCGACGGCCCACCACAAATCTCGATTGCGAAGTTGCTTGCGGGGCGGTTTTGTTTTTTGCATTTTATGCCTGCTTCGGCTGTCTGGAACCAAACATGCCGGCCGCTGCCCAGCCATTGCCAAGCGGAACAAGCCGCAGCCGGGAAAAGTTTAAATTCTTTTTTCTACCCCTTTTTCCGCAGAAGCATCATGCAGTGGTCCGTGCGGCCTTCCGGTGTGCCCTTTTCTGGATTGATCCGACCCCCGAGCTGGCCCCACAGATCGCCGCCTGTGGGTCTGTCTGTCTGGCCCGCGTTCTGGCCATTTTTGTTTCCTTTCACGGGCACAGCAGCCAACGGCGGTCAGCATCGAGCTGCGGGAGAAGCACGAGACGATGATCTCGTGTTCAAATCCTTCATGAGGCGAGCGTTCGTGATCAATGGTGGTTGAGGCCGGCCTGGCTTGTCCATCCCCGTCTCGACGAGCACTGGAACGTTGGTCGTTTTCGATGGCTTCGATGGTTGCTGAGGTGGTTGCAATCTTGCAGTGCCGGAAGCTCTAGAATGAGCCAAACCCGAGTCTGCTGGAGAGCTGCTCTTGAATGAACCTCCCGTGGTCGCCGACGGAATGGAGATGCTTCACTCCTTCCAAGGCCGAGGTGGAGGGCGGGGGTTTCGCCAGCCGAGCAAGTCTCGGTGCATGCCCCTCCACGGACGCCGTGTTACTCCCGTCGCGAGCAAACAAGGAGGTCGACATGTCATCCCCTGTTTGCGAGACATCAACCCAAGCGCTGGCTACACTAGAGTTCCGGTCTCGAAGCCTCGAGGCAGACTCACTTGACGTCTTGAACCACCCCGCTCTGTGACATCGTGTCACCCACACTAGATCGAGATCCTGCGTCTTCCTGTTGTTGAACACAAGCAGACGGGGATTTCCTATTGCGAGGACACTATGAATCCTGGGACGTGTTTGTCGTTTCTTGCAGGTCAGTCTGGCTTCAAGTTTTCTGCTTTACGGCCGTGGCGGTCACTCATTCACCTGGAGCTTTTGGCCTGTGTCGCGGGAAGGAACAGACCGACCACTGCTTTCACCACCCCAGATTCCAAACAAGTAGAAAAGCTTTGAGCCGAACTTCTTCCCTTTCTCAGACCAACTTTGAACCGACAAAGACCACACCCCAACCTCGTAAGTCTTCCCCTACAGACCATCTCTCGCTCCCCTACCAGCAGCAAAATGCGCCTCCCAACCCTCTTCACCCTTCTCACCACCTTCTTCGTCACCACCCTCACTATCTCCGCCGCCGTTCCCTCACCCACGGGCATCTACGCCAACTTTTCTCAGTCCTGCACCTCGGTCGGGCTCTTCCACAACTTTTTCCTCGGCGCAACCTGCTGCCACCCCGCCATCTCTGACAACGGCGACGGCGTGGTCGAGGCACAGTCCGAGAACGAGCTTGATCTGACCATGTGTATCGGTCTTGACCAGACGAGCGGGAGGATGAAGTGGGAGGTTTAGTAAGTGCCTTCCCATTCTCGTTGGGGAAGTGATGTGATGGGCGGGCAATCGTAATAATGGTGGTACGATGGTGTGATGGTGACAAGCTAACAGAGGGGCAATCACAACAGTGGCAAGTTCTCCAATTACTGCACCAACTGCACCGTTGTCGATCCGCAAGGGAGGAGGAGGCAAAGCACCTGCTGACGTGTGCTTGCGCGCCGCTGATGGGGAAGGTGGCTGTGTCAACGCTGAACCTGGGTATGTTCTCCTTTCTTCTGTTAATATCTGAGGCCGGCAAGAGAGAAAGGATGCTGACATACGACCGGGTAGATGAGGGTATCAGCAACGACATGGGCACGCTCAAGTGCGCGGGAGGAGCGGCTTCCTTGCCTGTGGTTCATGGGAGTGGGCAGTAGCTTGCTTTGCTTGAGGGCAGGTGGAGGTACATCGCACCCTACACACGCTTTTTTCCGGAAAGAGACTCGACATGTGGAAAACACGACTTCGCCATCAAGGCAGACGACATATTTGGGAATTCACTCAGAAGGGGGAGGCTGCTTGTGACCAACTTGCTCAGTCTCATTAGCATGTTTGGTGGCAGAACATCACGACAGGGGGTCTCTAAGAAACGAATTCCCATATTATGTGTCTTCGTTCTGTATGATGCAACCAGAGCGTGCAAGCTGCCTATATTGTCTTCGTCTCTCCGTCTTAGTCTCTCCGTCTTACGAGGGCTCCAGGACCGCAGCACCACTCAGGCTGCGATGGAAATGAAATAGATAGCCTCTCCAATAAGACGACCCATCAAAGAGGCATGCTTTTAGACTGTCAATATGTGCTGCTGAAGCGATCATCTTGATTTGGGATTGGGGTTGGGGGCGGCGGCTGAACTTCCCGGTACGATGCTCGCACTCGGTGAATAAGAGGAACTCGGCTGATACCTTGCAAAAAGACGTCAGCATTAGCAGGCCGTCTACGATCCGTGGCAGATCCAGCACGGCTCGATCATCCAGGGGGGTAAGCCGAAGAAGCCAAACTCCGGTCCCAGCCCCTCTTCCCCTCCCTGCTTTGAAGGATGGTCTGCATTCCCCGCATGCGACGTCGCAAATCCGGATATGCCGGAGGACAATACGAGGAGAACGATGAGACAGACATGGACTCTGCTCTGATCCCAGACTCTGTTGTACATATTAGTGTTGTCCCACTCTCTCAACCATCGCAGACTTGACGCTGCAACATTGACTGGACAAACTTCATCAGGGCAGCACCATCAAGACGATCCCTCAGACACTGCTCTTCAAACTTGGTCTTCATTAAACGCAGAGATCTATCGTCTGTCTATTCCCTGCGACGCCGGCAAGGTTCTCTCTCTCTTGACCTAACGATACCCATACTCCGGCCGAGACCAACCGCACGAAAAGAAGGACAAACTTTTAATTTTTGGTGTCAGTAAAATGCCCACGACGTGGCCGGATTCTGGACGCCGGCCCAATTCGTCAAGAGAGACGAGATGAAAAAAAAAAAAAAAATACACAACCGCCAGCACCACCACTCTACGCGACCGGCTTCATCTTGGCCGGGCGGTACCCAGACCGTTGTGGTTGCGGAAGAACAAGACGCCCTTGGCGGGGCCCTCGGCGCCCTCAGTGGGCTCGACCCACTGGCACCAGCGGGCGCTTTCCACATGGCCTTGATGAAGCCGATAGGGCCCTCGCGCGTGTCGGAGCGGTAGTGGCGGCCCATGACGGGCTTGATGGCCTCGGTGGCCTCGTCGGCGTTGTAGAAGGGGATGGTGCTGACGTAGTGATGCAGGACGTGCGTCTCGATGATGCCGTGCAGCAGATGGCGGCCGATGAAGCCGAACTCGCGGTCAATGGTGGCAGCAGCGCCGCGGACAAAGTTCCACTCCTCCTCGGTGTAGTGGGGCAGCGAGGGATCGGTGTGCTGCAGGAATGTGATGGCGACTGGGGAGGAGAGAGCCTTGTTAGTAATTTTTGCGTTGAAAGCTGTGTGAGAGACTCTCGCAACTTACCGAGCCAGTGGTTGACCCAGAGGTAGGGCAGGAAGTACCAGACAAACATGTTGGACCAGCCGAACGTCTTGCCGAGGTAGACCAGAGCCGAGATGGTGAGGATGATACCGAGGTCGCTGAGCAAGATGTAGGGGGCATCGCGGTTCTCGTACAGCGGGCTGCGGGGGTCGAAGTGGTTAACGCCACCGCCCCAACCGTTCTTCTTGCCCTTGCCGCGGCCCTCACGCTGCCTCTCGTGGTTGTTGTGGCCGGTGACGTTGGTCAGGAGGTAGTTCCACCAGCCGATCAGCTGCTGGCCAACGAGATGAATGAGAGTGTAGATGGGGGTCTCCTCGGTCAGCTCCGACAGCTCGTGGACCATGCGGCCGATGCGCGTGGCGTGCTGCTCGCGAGTGCGGGGCAAAAACACCATGTCGCGGGCCATGTTGCCGGTGGCCTTGTGGTGCTTGCTGTGGCTGAGCTGCCAGCTGAAATAGGGCACCAGCAACGCGAGTGGAGGACCCAGCCGACAAAGTTGTTGAGCTTCTGCGAGGGCGAGAAGGCCTGGTGGCCGCACTCGTGGGCAAGCACCCAGAGACCGGTGCCGAAGAGGACCCTGGAGGAAGGTGTAGACACCCCAGAGGACGACGCGCAGAGGCTGGGAGGGAATGTACTCCGGCGTCACGAACTTATTCCAGATGACAAAGGTGGTCGCGAGGTACACCATGTCGCGGGCGACATAGCCAAGACTGCGGATGGCGGAGCGCTCGTAGCAGTGCTTGGGGATGGCATCGCGGATGTCCTTGATGGTGAAGTCGGGGACCTCGAACTCGTTGCCGTACGTGTCGATGAGCTTGCCGTACTTTTTGGCCGGCGTGACGTCCTCGGAAGCCAGCGAGGACAGAGAGGGGACGAGGCCGAGGGACGGGGGGAGTCAATGGGAGAGACACGGCGTGCTGTCCGAGTCGGTGGTCGAGGTGATGTTCCTCCTCAGGAACGGCTTGTTGGCAGCGGGAGGCTGGAAGCGGTTGCGGGAGCCATGTTGTTTGAACTTGACAAGATCAATTGGCCTGGGGAGTGTGCACCGTGTTCTGCGAGGACGACGGCGAAGGGTCTGGATGCCCACGAGTTAGCACTGCCGTGGCCGCTTCCCCAAGTGTGTGATTGCCGATGATAAGGATGTCGAGCTGCTGGCTACATACCGTCAAGAAGAGCCTCGATCAACCACGAAGGGGAAAAAGGAGAGGAGGAGAGGGGGTCAAGACAAAGAAAAAGAGATCCGGGAGTTGCTTCCGCCTGTCCAGGGGTCTCGAAAATTTCTTGTGGATGTTCCTTCCCGTGGGTCGATTCTCCGGGATTTGTTGGGACGGCGACTGGACTGCAGGAACGGGCGCCAATGTGCAGCGACTTACACAAAATCGGGAACGACAAGGACAGAACAGCTCCTGGCGTTTGCACAATCAACACACACACACGAGGACCACCAAGACAGCATGAGAAGGCGGTCGCTGGGCCGTTTTAAGAGCGGAAACACGTTTCAGTAGCTGTGCCCGTCGGCAACGCCTCGCCCGGCGTGGATCGAGTAGGCGACCTCCGTCTGCGAGAGAGTTGGCCACCACGACCAGCTCCACAAAAGCAGAGGCCCATGTCTCGCTTTCTCCCTCAGGCGGAAGGCAAACATCTGGAACACAACCACCAGCGTCGGCCCGCGCGAGCGAGGCGAGAAGCGGAGACTTGTTCTTCGGATCCATGCTGCCAAGAATGGAGAAAATAGTTCACCGCCTCCCAGAGGCGGAAAGCTCAACCCGTGTCTCAGCCCAGAGCCGACTAGCATGTGAATGCGGCCCGAGCCAAGCTGAACTGCACAAGCTCACAGGCCAAGGGCTTACCGAGGCCTCGACGATTGGTCGTCTTCGATCAGACTAGCCAGTTGGGCTTGGCTGAGCATCGAGGGGATGATCATCGACATGCATTTTCGTCATTTCGTCTCTGCTCCTGCAGCTCATCGTCTGCTTCAGTGATTCGCCAGTAGGCGAGGTGCCAGGTCCAAGAAAGGCGAGCGGATGGGCGAACGCTGCAGGAGGCAAACCTGAGGGAGCCAAGGTGAAGCATGGCGAGCCATCAGGATAATCTCTAATCTGGTTTTGGAACAGGGCTGGATTCGACTTCGGAGGTCTTTGTGTACGGATGACCTCGAGGGTTTTCCAAGTGTTGTCGTTGGATGACAGGGCAGTGGTGGGGCGGCAGTGGACCCTGCAAGGGACAAGCTCAACTTTCTCAGACCGCGGGGCGGGGTACCAGGACCGTTCCCAGCCAAATTTTATATTCCCGCCATCAGGGTTAAAGTTGGGCTTCGCTGGGACCGGGGCCGGGTTATTAACAAGATCTTCTTGTGTGCGAGAAAGAGCGGGCACAAATTTGTCGACTCTCTTGTCTTCGGAATCTTGTGATTGCGTTTGAGACACACAGCACAGCAGTACAGCAGCAGTGGTGTCACTCAGCGCCAATCAGGAAGCAGGAGATGGCAGCATGCGACTCTGCAGCTTGTGAAAATGTGGAGTCCCTGCTTTTTGTTGGGGGCGCTAAGCTCCCCTGGCTGTTTTGTTGAGGCATGGCGAAGGACCCTTCCTGAACAATCGTTTTTCTGCAAGTTTTCGGCTCATGCATTGTCCAAAATCAGATAATGACGAGGATCATGAGACCTCCGAGCGGAGTTCTCGGGTTGTCCCGTCTCGCGGAAATCAGCCACACCTCCGAGTGCCAACTCTGCCGGAGACCTCCTGAAAGACTTCCAGCCCTGTCCCGGGGCGGGTGTTGCCGCAGCCCTACGCATCCGGGACTTGGCAGCGCCACCCCGTCCCGCGGCAGATGCAGATGTCGACAACTGAGAGAATAACAAGCACCATTCATCAGCAGGGTTGCGCTGAAGCAAACAAACCTGAATTCAAGATCAGAACATTATTCCTTACAAGTTAACTTGGACGCCTCTAACCGTTTGTATGTTTGCTGTCAACGGCAGCCTCACCTCCGCCTTCCCTCCCGGCTTAATCATCCAGGAGCACAGGATCCGACACACTCCCCGTGCCTCGCAACTCCAGTGGACGCCGCTCTCGCTTTTGGGCTCTTCTCCCAGCTTTCTCGGCTCTTTTCTCGGCTTTCCGCCGGGCTTTGCGCTCAGCCTTTTTCCGAGCTTCCTGTTCCAGTTCCTGCCGGACCCTCTGCTCAACTTCCCGTCTGACGCTCTCTTCGAGTTCCTGCCTCATGGTCTCCTCAACCTCGTCACGTATCCTCTCTTCAAGCTCCTCGCGCGTCCTCTCTTCAGCCAGTTTCCGGAACCTCTCCTCCATCTCGTCCCCGAAAGTTAGTTGGGCTTCTTCGCGGACCATCTGCTCGAAACTCTCACGGATTTTCATCCGGCCAAAGTCCTCCCGGACTTTGGGGAGCCACGGGTTCGCTACGGGCGTCACCTTAGTGACCCAGGCGGCGGTGTGGTGGACCGTTTCTTCTTCGCATTGGAGCTCATCTCGTGCACCTCCGCCTTTCGCTTCCGACTGGTGGTGGCCGGAGTCGTTCGAGAGTCGGCCGGCTGGACCTCGCGTTCCCTCGCGAGCTCATACTCTTTCTGCATGTCAGCATCCGTGTTGCCTTGATCTGACTCCTCCATGCCTTCCTCGTCGCGCCGCCGCCGACGGTCCTCATCGGTCTCGTCTGAGTCATGGTCGTCCCCAACACGCCTCTTCGAGAGGGCCATCTTCTCAAGCTTTGGAGACTTGTCAGTATTTTCGTATGTTTGCCTTGCTTGGACTTCTGCGCTCACCTTGCGGTTTATTCTCTTCACCGTGCCCATCATTTCCTCGCGGATGTTGTACATGGTGTCAAGACATAAAGTCGCGTGGCCGCTGTACATGTCTTGAGCTGCTGGAATTGGCCGCTGACCATCTTCTTGGTCTCCTCCAGCTGACCACAGAACATGGTTTTGATCTCGTCGAACAAGAGACGGCTCTCCTCCGCCCTTCCTTGATCTGGGCCCTGGCCATGTGGCTGTTGATTGATCTCTCTTAGGCCTGGAGTTCCTTCCAGCCGCTCCTCGCCCTCGGACTCGGATTCCTCCTTCACCTTCGGCGAGTGGGCCCGGGTCTGAGCAAGTTGCTCGGCACCAGGCCCACTGGCATCGGATGAGCCCTTACGAGTCCGATCATGCTCCTTTCCTTCTTGCCCCACTGGTTCCTGCTCGCTTCGCTTTGGCTCCTCCCGATCCCGGTCGTCCGGGCGCCTTGAAAATGATCGGGCTCGGCTCCGGCTCCGCCGGCTGCGATTCCTGTGTTGGCGCTTTCCGCCATGGGAACGCGAGGAATCCGGACTTCTCGGGGGAAAGCTCCGTGTCGAGCGTCTGTTTCTGTTTGGCCGGGGAGTTTTGAGGGCACGATTAGCGCAAGAATCAAACGCTGCGGACCACGCCGCAGACGAGTTGTGCGCGGGCGATCGGTTAGCGGATGACGAGCTGCCGGACGAACTGCCACTGCGTGAACTGCTGCTAGACGAGCTGCTACTAGATGAACTACTACTTGACGAGCTGCTGACAGACGAGCGATTTCCGGACCGATGTTCCCTCCAACGACCGTCGAATGAGCTGGTGCCCGGCGGTGGGCCGCCAGACGAGCTGCCGTCAGACAACCGGCTACCCGATGAGTGGGCATTTGAGCCACCCCCAGACAAGTGGTTATCCAAGAGTAGCTAGCGGACGCATGGCCATGAGTCGCGCACCTGCCGTTCGAGCTGCCAGTAGAGGGGCGGTTTTCTGGTCCCCCCGATGCAGGGAGGTGCGACGCACCCAGCTGGGGAGTCGCTGGCTGTTGACCACCTGATGATGGACCTACTGATGGGTCTGTTAGGGGCTGAAATTCCGGACTTGACACGGATCTGACGGACGCGTACCTGACGGATTACTGGCACACGACTGGGCGCCGGGTGGACGACTCATCCAGGGATTCGTGCGAGGCGGGCCCAGGGGGATGTTATCCTGTTGGCGGTGGGGTGATGGATGATTGAAGGATTGGCGGTTGTGAGACTGGCGATTAACAGGCTGGTTGTTGATGGCTTGACCCCTGCCCAACGGGCGACTTGTCGACGGACGTGACGCCCCAGGACCAAATTGGCGACCATTGGACGCACGACTCGTCGTGGGGCCTGGTGGAACATTGGCTGGCGGGCGGTTTCCAAAGGAGCGATTACTATTCGAACGGTTATTCAGGGGGACGTGCTGGCGGCCAGGTGATCACTTCGTGTGGTCGCTGAAGCGCGAGGCGTCTCTGGGCCTGTGTGATTGTCAGTCCGGCTTCCTGCAGTGTGCCTCAGCTCGGGTGTGTACCAACCTCGTTCATCTCCCGAATGCGGCTAGCATTGTTCCGCTGCTCCTCAATCATGCTTTTGTCTTCTTCAAGCGCTCTTCTGAGAACCTCGCCCGACGGTGTTTGCCGCTGGTTCCATGGAACTGTACCAGTTGAGGTTTTGGTCGGCGGTCGATGGTGGGTTGGCACTTCGTCCGAGGGCGGAGGCTCCCTGAAAGCCTGGTACTCGGCAGGCAAGTCGTATACGTTTTTTCCGACTTTCTTAAGCTCGAAAGCTTGCTCCAGGCCGTAGTGCATCCCAATTACATTGGTCCGGAGGTGGACTGGCAACAAGCAGATGGTGGTGGTGGCAATGGGGAGCCTCAAAGTTGGAAGCGCGGAGCGATTGTTGTCTTTTTGTCCAAGTATGAAGAAATAGTTTCCGTGGTGGGAGAGTGTAAGTCAAAAATTCGGCCTGCCCTATTTACCGGGTACCTGCTGGACTTTCGACTTTCGTCACATCTTCGTTAGCAGAAACGCGGAATTGGGACTTTAGGAATCAAGAACCACGTCCCAATGTGGCACGCGTCAGTCCAAGAACGCAGCCCTCGAACACTTCCACGAGCGTTTACATCTCCCAAAGTAACCCTGGCTCGTTGTTGGCTGGACCCCGACGTGGATCGCTTCATTGTCTTGCCCTCGTTAGACCTTGACTCGACTAGATGAGAGGCTTCCCAGAGCAGTCTTGTTTACAAAAAAAAAAATAAAAAAATATAAAAAAAAGCTACCTTAGAAATGACAACTGCGTTGAACTAATTAAGAGAAACCCATAGAATTAAGGATCGCAGTGCCCTTCCCCCAACCCTCTGAATTACACCGACTCCAGGTCCATTGTCCATGCACGGCCATTGTGACCTCAACAATAGGGGGGGGAGCATTCCTTCACGGCTCGCTCAAAGAAGATGCAAACTAGGCGATGAAAACTAGCTCCCGTTTCTTTGTCGATCCCACAGCATATCAACTGGAGAGACATTCAACTTACAATCATCTGCTCCTAACTGCTCGAATCCCACAAAATCACGAAGAGCGGCAAGTTCCGTGATTTCATGACCTCCACCCTCTGACACTAAGGAGACGCACGCTTGCAACGCAGACTTTCCAGAGTCGTCTGCGCCGACCATCTTGGTTGCACCACCTACATTTTCTCGCTCACTGCCGGAGCTAGGGGCAAGTTCTCGGCTCCTGGGCTTTCGAGCACCCGTCCTCCCGAACGTTCATTTCACATCGGGACAGAACACAGAACGGGCTGGGTCGGAAGACTGGGAGGCGCGGGCTGAAGAAAAGCCGCAGGCGTCAGAAGAGTTGAGACTTGATCTTAAACCTGGGCCTGGCAATGGAGCGACAACAACTTGAACTCCCTAGTCCGGTATGTTTGCGTCTGAGGCGTTACGCAGCGTGTCCGGTGCCACTTGCTTTGTAGAAGCCAGACCGGCCTTGGTTTGAACTGAGATTGAAAACAGAAACATGTAGTAAAATGCACAATGACAACTCCCAGGCCACCATGACACCGAGATCCCTGCTTTTGTGATGTGCGATGCGGAATCTCCAGATGCCAAATACCGCTTCTATTTTGCCATCCAGTCTCGTTCTGAGCGTCTCAACCTTTTTCCCGTGTCGTCCTCCCCAGAACCCTCAGGTTATGCACCGACTCAACCCACATGAAGAGGGACGCAGACAACACTGTCGCGGGAGGGGAAAGCAAAACGCATGACAAACATCTCAAATTCACGCTCTCGATCCCTCACGAGCCCTACCAGACCAGGCCAGAAAACGGTCGCGGCCTACTAGTTAACAACCTCCTCGGTCTCCTCAAGCACCTCCTCCATCGTTTCCTCCACAACCTGCTCCTCCACGGCCTCCTGCGCAGCAGCCTTGATCTCGGCAGCCTTCTTCTCGAGCAGCTCAGCGACGGGGTCAGCCGGCAAACCATAGGCGGCGCGCTCCTCGGCAACCTCCTGCTCGATGGCGGCGCGCCAGGCGTACCACTCCTCCAGCAGGCGGCGGCGGTGCTCGACGACGGCAACGTCGGCGGAGCTGATACGTTCGGCATCTTCCTGCTCGAAGACGCGCGAGTACTCGCGCAGGTTCTTGCGGATCTGCTTCTGCTCCTCCTTGGTGAGCAGCGTGGGGGGACGGGGACGCCACGCCCACTGCTTGAACTTCTCGATGTGCTCCTCGCGCAGCAACTCGCCCTTGAAGTCGTAGAGGTGGTAGCCGTTTTCCATCTATCACATGAGTTAGCTTTTTTTTTTTTTTCTTTTCCCTGAGGTGTGGTGCGATGACTCACCGAGTGCTTCCACGCCGACGCCCAAGTGACGACGTAGCGGCCCGAGGGATCCCACTCGACATCGGTCATGCCGTAGTGCTCCGAGGTGTTCATCAGCTGAAGGTTGGCTGTGAGGTCCTTCTCAGCCTCGGGCTTCTCGCCCTCGAAGTCGAGATCGAAGAACTCGAGATCGGAGCTTTGCTGGTTGTGGACGGTCGCGATGACGACGAACCGGCCCTTGGGCGACCAGTAGATGGCGTTGCTGTTCTTTTTGTCGAGCGTCCGCAGGTGCTTGAAGTTGCCGACTGCGTTGCCCTTGGCCTTTTCCGGGCAGAAGAAGGAGACGGACGTCTTGGGCGGCACGGCGGTAGCGCCAATCGGCTCCGTTGTCGTGATGATGGCGAATCGGTCACCCTTAGGCTCCCAGGCAAAGTTAATGACTGTGTCCTTGATGGTGTCGACGACCTCGACGGGGACGCCCTTCTCCTTAACACGGAAGATCTCGAGAGTGGTCGCCTGCGACTTCTTGGACTTGGAGTGCCGATCGACCTTGACGCAGATGTACGAGGCATCGGATTGCCAGTGCAGCTTGGCATCTGTGACGCTGAAGAGGTTGAGGGAACGGACGATCTGCTTGGAGGGAATGCTCATCAGGCCGACTCTCGCCGGGTTGCTGCCGATTTCGGGCGTCCAGAAGCAGAAGAGTTGCTCGTATGTCTTGACGCCCTCCCGGCGCGGGGTGGCGGGCGCCCACTCAAAGTCCATCACACCGTCGATCTTGATCGCCGTCTTTTCCAGAAGGTTCATCTTCGGGAGCTCGTACACGGAGATGGAGGTGCCCTGGTTGAGCCTCGCCACGTACTTGTCATCGGCAGACCACTTGAACGCGGGCCAGGGGAACTTGGGGGGCTTCTTGGCGCCTTGCTCCTCAGCGGCCGGGGTGTCTTGCTGGGCGAACGAACGCAGGGGTTTGGCCGTCTCAATGTCCCAGATGACGTAGTTCTTGCCGTCGTCGTCAAGCGACAGCGCGGGGTGGCCGCTGTCGGGGATCGCAATTGGCCGGTTCGACCAGGTGACCAGGTACTTCTCGTTGGGGGAGAAGGCGATGAGGTTGACGAAGGGATGGGGGAACCGCCTCAACCTCGACCACGACGCGCCGCCCCAGAGCAGCACGCCCTGCGCGTGGACTGATGTGAGGTATGTGCCCAGCGGCGACCACTGAACGAAAGTCTCGGTCCATTGTTGCCGGTCAACGATGTTCTCTGGCTGGTCCTTCTCGTTGTTCCAAAGACGCCCACCGTGTCCCCCCTGAACATGACAAACTGATCCCTGCCGCGCCCGCTCGGGTCGGCCATGAACGACCGCAGGTGCTCCTTTTCTTGGAATTCTTCGATCTTGGGGGGCGTGTACTCCTCATCGATGCGGCCTTCCCGCCCGTACCGGTCGACATCGGTCAGCTTGTTAACGCGCAGGGTGTGCTTCTTGTCGAGGGGAACATAGTCGAGCTGGCGGACGGCGGCGGCGGCCTCGGCGGCCGAAGAGTACTCAACAAAGGCGAACCTGCAAGCGTCAGAACCCGGGTACTTCCATATGCTCCGGAAGCCCAAGCCCGCAATGTGGATGTGGATGCGGATGCGCGAGTGCATACCTCAGGGACTTCCCATCCTCGCCCATGGGCATGTAGATTAGGTCCTCGCGGGTCTTGCCGACCGTGTTCAGCTTCTTCAGCAGGAACTTGATGAGCTTCGGTTTTTGCTCCTCGGTGACCTCGGGCAGGCCGTCGATGACGACAAAGGTGTCGTAGCCCTGCTCAAGCTGGACCTCATATTTTTCGCGGAGATCCGAGATGTCGACCTCATCCACATCGAAATCCTCCTCGTCGAGGTCCTCCTCTCGGAGATGGTCGAATGACGGCGCCATTCTGGACAGATCGCTGGTACTGGTGGTCTGCTGCGAAAACGGGGTGCGTTCTCGATGTTGCGCTGCCGCGGGGCTGGGGGGTTGGTCTGCGTCGTCGGAGAATTGACGAGATTTTGTGCGCTGCGAAGAAGTTTGGTGGGGTTCAGTCTGGGAATCGAAGAAAAATGCCCCACACAGACACTGCGTTTAACGTTAGCACAAAAAGAGTGGGTCTGCAGCCGACTTGATGCTCTGCAGGAGCCAGGAACTCGAGATCCAGGACAGCTTTGGGAGCAGATTTGAGGTGACAAATTCAATATGACACAGTAAAGCAGTTTTCAAATTTTTAGAACCACAAAAACATTCCCTTCGTCTGGCCTCCCTAGGCACATGTGGAAGTGCGAAATCCACGGCTTGCGGCAGGTGTTGCCAACTGGAGAAAGGCGGTGAAGCTGCTCCCAGAAATTTTGCCGTGGCCTGGGCAAAAAGTCAAGGCAGCTTCGGGTGTTTGATGCAGTGCCTGCCTGGCTCAGAGCTGCCCCTCCTCCCCGCCATCACGGAGCCGTCGCTTCAGCGGACCTCAGCCCATACACAGACTTTCTACTTCCCCGGATACCCGAGCCGGCGTCATGGTGCGTTCTCTCTTCTCCACGAGCCTCTTGTCTTTTTTTTGTCCTGGGACACACCCTAACAGCAGGCAGTCTTCGTTCAGCCCCACCCAGATCTTCGAGGAGGGCACGACAGAGGAGAAGGGCGAGAATGCCCGCCTCTCTGCATTCGTTGGCGCCATCGCCGTCGGCGATCTCGTAAAGAGCACTCGGCCCGAAGGGCATGGACAAGATCTTGCAGTCTGCGTAGGTGGCATATGCGGGGACCGTGCGGCTCTGGCTTGGTTGGCTTGGTCATGCGGGCTGACGAAGGGGGCAGGTCGACGGGCGAGATTATGGTGACAAACGACGGCGCGACGATCCTCAAGTCCATCGCACTCGACAACGCGGCGGCAAAGGTTCTTGTCAACATCTCAAAGGTCCAGGATGACGAAGTTGGCGATGGTACCACATCAGTCGCCGTGCTCGCCGCCGAACTGCTGCGCGAGGCCGAGCAGCTCGTCGCCAAGAAGATCCACCCCCAGACCATCATCGAAGGCTACCGGATAGCCAGCCAGGCAGCGTTGAAGGCGCTCGAGGCGTCAGCGGTGGACCACAGCAAGAACCCGGAAGCTTTCAAGAAGGACCTCCTTGCGATCGCCAGGACAACCCTCAGCTCCAAGGTGCTTGCCCAGGACAGGGACCACTTCGCCAAGCTCGCGGTTGAGGCAGTCCTGCGGTTGAAGGGCTCGTCCGACCTCAACCATATCCAGATCATCAAGAAGGCCGGCGGCAAGCTCAGCGAGTCCTTCCTCGACGAGGGTTTCATCCTGGATAAGAAGATCGGCGTCAACCAGCCCAAGCGCCTTGAGAAGGCCAAGATCCTGGTCGCCAACACATCAATGGACACGGACAAGGTCAAGATCTTCGGCGCGCGTCTCAAGGTCAGCTCGACAAGCAAACTCGCCGAGTTGGAGAAGGCGGAGCGCGAGAAGATGAAGGCCAAGGTCGAGAAGATCAAGGCGCACGGCATCAATTGCTTCATCAACCGGCAGCTCATCTACAACTGGCCCGAACAGCTCTTCACCGACGCGGGCATCATGTCGATCGAGCACGCCGACTTCGACGGCATTGAGCGTCTCGCGCTCGTCACGGGCGGCGAGATCGCGTCCACCTTCGACCACCCGGAGCAGGTCAAGCTGGGCACTGCGACCTGATTGAGGAGATCCTGATCGGCGAGGACACGCTCATCAAGTTCTCGGGCGTCGCCGCCGGCCAGGCATGCACCATCGTCCTCCGTGGCGCCACCGACCAGCTCCTCGACGAGGCCGAGCGCAGCTTGCACGACGCGCTGGCCGTGCTATCGCAGACGGTCAAGGAGCCGCGCACCACTCGGCGGCGGCTGTGCCGAGATGCTCATGGCCAAGGCCGTCGAGGGTGCGGCCACGCGCGTCGAGGGCAAGAAGCAGACGGCTGTGGCGGCATTTGCGGTTGCGCTGCGTCAGCTGCCGACGATTCTGGCGGACAACGCTGGTCTGGACTCTGGTGACCTTGTGGCGCGCCTGCGGAAGGCAATTTACGATGGTCTGTCGACGTATGGTTTGGATCTGATGACGCCCGGCGGCGGCATCGCGGATATGCGGGAGTTGGGAGTCATTGAGAGCTACAAGCTGAAGAAGGCGGTGGTGTCATCGGCTAGTGAGGCTGCTGAGGTGAGTTCACTGCACTATCCTTCCTATCCTGCGAAGGTATCCCGTGGGGGTGCTAACAGGTGTCATAGCTGCTGCTGCGTGTGGACGACATAATAAGAGCGGCTCCCAGGAGACGGGAGAGGCACTGAGCGTGGTGTGTGGCGCGGCAACGCGGTGGACTGTTAGAGTACATAGACGGCCCGAATACATCGCTGAGTGTGGACTTGACCAGCCACGTGCATGCTGTTAGCCTAGACTGATTGTATGTGTCCATGGCTCTCCTTTCGGTGGAGTTCGCTGTCAACATTTAATGTGATTGCCCTCAATTAATTACGGCTTGTCCAGCGCTTCTTTTGGTTCCGTCCGAACTCCGCCACCTACCTGAGGTTTGCCTGGGCTGGGCAATAAGACAGATCCTTTTCCCAGAATCTACTCCTCAGAGAGAGGGAAGTATTTTGTACTCAAATACGGTCACGATAGAGGTTGGGAGAGTCTGTCTCAGCCGGTTGTGGAAAGTGCCAACGATGAGGATACCCTGCGGAACAGACAACTTGCGGTTTTCCCTTTAGGAAGGCGTCTGTTTTGTTCATGTTTGTTGGTTTATAAGACAAAGAAATTGGAAATGAAAACAACTCGCCACTTCAGGAGTACAGGTTATTCCTAGCCTTGGTATCTTCTCTGGCTGGTTGTACGCGTTGAGACCTTGATTGGACATAGCAAGGTTCTTTGAGATGCTGACGCCGAGGGCTGTTTGTCAAATTTGGTGTTCGTCAAGGAAAGCCTGATCTCATTTCCGAACTCCTTCTGGATGTGTCTTGTAGGGGATTGCAAGCGGGTTGGACGTCGAGTTGTCTTTATAACTGCAGGATCTTCTCCGCTTCTAGTACCATGATAGGGATGTGTAAAAAAGGGACGGGTCAGAGCCAAGACACCCATCGAGAACATCGTGATTCGCACAAGAACGAGACTGAGAGCACGTTGATTGCGAGGGTTCTGTGCTCCTGGAGCCTGGCACTGGCACTGGCAAGACGGATGTGACGTTGATTAAGATATCAGACAGACAGCCTGGGGAGAATGCAGAGCAGGTGGATTGGAGAGCGGAAGGCTGAAGGGAGGATGGCTGCCTGTGTTATCTGGGAAGGGGAATACTGGTGGCACTGAGGCGTGACTGGCGGCAGAAAGCCTAGGTGATATATCGCGGATATATAGGATTACGGTTTCAGCTAGATTTTTTGGAGTTTGACTGGACTGGAGGCTTAACTAGAAGGCCGCCTAAAGCGGTGGAGCGAAAGATGACGACCCAGAGCTTTGCCTTGTCGAGAATTGCTGCGAGAACGTGGGACCTAGGGCTGGGCAAAGCTCGAGAGGTATACTCCAAGTGCATTTGGTCAGCGCTAGCTTATGGAGCATTGTCATGTCACACCCCTACCGAAAAGGGGGCAAAGCCAGTAACGAGGGGAATCACTGGGTCCCTCGGGACGGCTCAGAACAAGAGCCTTCGGATAGTAGCAGGAGCCTTCAAGTCTACTCCTATCCGCAGCCTCGAAAGAGAGACATGGGTGCCGCCGTTGGACATGTATTTCAACACACGGCTGGCTGACTTTGAGGTCCGGCTTCAACAACCCACTATCGACGACGGCCGGGGGGGAAGAGGGCCCCTGGGAGCATCGTCCACGCGGCTTGCAATAGGTAATTTCTAACGATCAAAAAGAGCTTGCTAGTCAAGTAGTCTTGCATGTCCGTCACTGGCAAGAGGCAGCGGGTTCAACTCGTACATGTTGCGCTACCCAGCGTCCTAGGCTGTTGAGCGCGTTCATAGTAATTCCCGCAAGAGGTTGTGTGCGCCAATTCTATGTAGTAGACGCGGCACATGCATAGTTAGTTGTGTCCTCCATGAAGGGTCCTGTGGGTTCTGAGGGCGGCTGCAGTTCTAAACTCCTCTCTCTTTTGCAGAGTCGCGATCTTCATTTTGGTGTTGTTCCATCTAACGTTAACCCTCCTCCAGCATCCCGCCGCCAATGCGACTTCGTTTCATCACCTTCCAGTCGCTTTTCCGCTTTGACACCACCATCGCCATGCACAGCCAAAACCACCAAACTTGAATTTTTATTTTTTTGGTAATTTTGGCCATGCTTGGCCACATTTCGATTTCCGCAACTCCAGCTCATCCAACATGAATATGCTAATACGGACGCGACTGCAAGCCATTTGGACATTCCGCACTCTGGCTTTTTGACGCAAGCTATAACCAACAGTATCTTGGTAAATGAACCATAACAAGTGCAGTCGGCATTAACCCGGAATTACGACCGGCCGCCGGTGGCATGTCGTTGAATGCGGAGCGATGCGGAGTCCGGACTACTTAGTATGATGGGTAATGAAAAGCTCCATGCGGGGTACCCACGCCAGCCGAGGGCAGAATATCCACTCCCTATACAGTAAATACACTAAATAGCTAGCTAATATTTTGTATGCATCCCCTTAGCTGCAATTACCGCTTTGCACCGATCTGGCATCGAGGCCAACAGCTCCTTCAAGTAGTCGTCTGGTAGTGCCTCCCAAGCCTCATTGACATACTGGCGCAGCTTATCGTACGAGGGCTTTTCTTCAAGGCCATACCGGTCTTCGATCCAGTCCTTCATCCAATTCCAACAAGACTCAATAGGGTTCAAGTCCGGTGAAAAGGGTGGCCACTCCATCACAATGATACCTCGCTCGCGGAGATCTTCCCTGGTCTCTGCAGCTGCATGCCCTGGAGCGCCGTCTTGCATCAGGATCAGATCCTCGCCAAGTTGTGCCTTACACAACTGTACCCAGCCATGAATCACAGGTACAGTATGTGCGCGGTAGGTCTCAGCGTTGATCTTTCCCCAATCCTTTTCCCAGAAGATCCCAGGGCCTTTGCCTAAGCCAGAGAAGCAACCCCAGAACATCCAGCCCCCCTTGCGTTGATGCTTTTCCACAATGCAAGTAGGATCCCACTCCTCGCCTTGACGCCGGGTTACATACTGCTTCCTATGCGGGCCACCAGTAACCCAGGTCTCGTCGGTCCAAAGGATCTTTGCCCACTGCTCAGGGGTCCAATGTTCATGCTCTTTAGCCCAGGTCTCTCGGAGCTGCCGGGTTCGTTCGGTAATCGGTGGCTTCTTCCGGGCAACTCGTCGGCGGAAGCCCAGGCGATAAAGGGCGTGCTTGATCACCCACATGCCGAAGACCCCAGCGAAGATGATTGTTGAGAGCTCGAGGAAGCCCATTCGACGGGTTTTCTTGCTGGAAACGACATATTGAACAAGCTCCTTTTCTTGCTCTAGTGTTAACGTCCGTGGCCGGCCAGTGCTCCGCCCAGCAGTGGCGTCGCGAGCGCGAATAGCCGTCCGGATCTGCGCTTTGGTGTAGCCAGTGATCCTCTGGATCTCGGCTTGGCTTTTGCTGGCATCGAAATATAGAACCCGAACTCGCTGACGCTCTTCGGTAGTAAGCTGTTTAGTGCCGCTGGATCCCTTTGGCCGCGCCATTGTTGTAGTACTACGTACTATACTGCTGCAAGTTGAAGGTCGATTCTATCGAAAAGGAGGTTAAAGTGGAAAATTGGGTGTGTTCAGCCTATTGGTCAAAACGCGTGGATTGTTGTGCCCCACAGGTACCTGACTTGGGGGTTTTCTTTTTGCACGCGACCACAGTAGTCCCCACACCGAGGCTGCCATTGCCGCGATTCCCCACAAGACGGCTCGGAGTCGGGTCAATTAGACGATCGATGATCCCGGGAAGGCCTTGCAGGAACTGCCCCTTTGCCAGAAAAGGAATGGCCAGTCTGGCCAGGCGCCGGCCCTGGGCAGCTATGCGCCCCCAAAACCCAACTGCTCCTTCCTCGAGATCGCATACTCACATCATGGGGCGATCTCCATGCGGCCCATGCCCACCTGCATGGGCAGAAAGTCGAAGAAGCACCAACCCTTAAACGCGAAGTCGCGAGCCGCGTGGTGGTGTCGGAGCCGAGCAGTGTTGAACGACGCGAAGATTCAAACAAGGCAGTCACATACACGCCTGCACCTTCACCATGGCGTCTATAAAAAAAAGTACCTCTTCTCCGTCTCCCGAGCATTTGGCATCAGATCATCAACGGACTCGCACCACCTCAGAGACCTCATCTCCTAAGCGTCGGCACCAGATAAACATCATCGTATTCCCTCGCAACCCCGGCACTCCAACGAACCTGTACCACCAACCAACGCTCGTCAAATCATGTCCACCGCCTCGGTCCCTCTCGCCAGCCTCGGCGCCAACGCCGACTTCGCCACCAAAATCCAGGCTCTGCTCCTGCCAAATACGACAGTAAGCCCGTGACTCCGCTCCCCTTCTCTCCACCACCTCGCTAACACACCTCCCTTCACCAAGCTGTCCACATCTGCCTCACCCCGGCAACCGCCACCTCCGAGCTCCCCGAGGTCTGCTCCGGCAATCTCGACACGCTCCCTCCTCAGGACTGGGCAGTAACGTCGACCGACCCGCCTCCGAGCGCCGTATCCCCGCGCGCAATCATCTTGGCGCTGGGGTTCAGGACGATGATGTCATGTGTGTGATGGGAGCTGTGAGAGCCAAGGCGCCGACCGTCAAGATGGTGAGGGTCACTAGGAAGGACATCGCGGATGCCGGGGCGGATGTGCCGAGTCCGGAGGTTGTTGCGGGGGTGTTTGAAGGGGATCCTGGAGGGCTTAGATTTGTAATTGAAGGTGGGGACGGCAAACAGGGTTCGAGTGTGGGAGTGTGTCGACCAATTGCCTAGATTTTAGGAACAGAAATAGGTTATCTTGAGTCTTGACGGTTGTTTTTATTGAGGAGGGTTGGAGCCCTCCAAAACTGGGCCCCGAGCATTGGGTCTGAAGCATATATGCCCCTCGCCAGACTGTCAGTTTATCCTCAACATAGCTGTTGATGTCGATAGCCTTCATTATTCATATAACGATTTTTCGGAATCATAGCCTCACGGGCTCGGAGATAAACCATCACCTGGCGCCCTTTCCTCACATACCCTTCTTCACATCCCTGTCAGCATTACGGCGCGTGAACACCCCCTCCACTGCGGCAGCTCGTTCTCGCTGGAAGACAGGTCCATTTTGTCATCTTCCTCGTTGAGCTCACATCCTTCCCCTTCCCCTTCCCCTGCTTCTCCTGCTCTCCTGATAGGCTCATCTTCGCCCTCGACCTTAAACCCCGGCTCTGGCGCAGGACACTCACCAGACGCCTACACGAAGAGCCCGGGCGAGCACTGAGAACTGATTGGAGCGCTTAAGAGAGTCAACGGTGCCCTCGCCGCCGCGGATCCATCCTCAGCATCGTTGAACGACGTCGTAGAAGGTGACAGATACCGACGAGACCATCGTTGGTAAGCGTTAGGAATGGTGTTGAATAGAGAAATTGAATGAAGCCTGCAGCGGAGAACTCGCACGAGGTGGGAACCCTTCAGCAAGCAGTGAGCTAGCTTGTCGATCAGAATCTCATGACGCGCGTTTGTTTCGAGGTGACGTGATGTCTTGGCCGTCATGAACAATGCCTCAGCTACAGACGACCTAGGCGTGTGCGCTTGCGAATTTTGCCGCACTCGCGGAAGCCCGGTCACCGATGGCGCGTTCAACGACGCCATCGCGGCCTCTGAAACGCAGGATCCGCGGCAAGGCCCTGCCGCCAGTGGAAACCAGCGCGTGCGAGCCAGTCCAGCAGCACAACTCGTTGCATGCGATCAGTAGATTTATATACCCTCTGGCAAATTCGAGAAGCCTGGGAATCAGCCAGTTGAAGCGCGACATCGCCGAGGCCTTTCCTCGATTCTTCAGCAGCGAAGACTCCTTCGCGAGATTTCTCTCCGCCCAGGAGGAGCTATTCAACCACTTTGGGGATATACGGCCCTTTTTCTTTCACCCCGTCAGGGTCGTGTACCTGTTGAAAATCGAATATCGGACTCAAAAGAGAAAAAAACACAGAAGGGCACGACTAGAGGAAAGTCTAGGTCTTAGAATGTGAAGATGGGGGGACTTGTTGAGAGGAACAAACCAGGGATAAGGTGGATGGAGATGGAGACAATATACCCAAGGCCACCGTCCCATTCCCAGTCGGGTTCAGATGATATCTGCTATTATTCACAACTCAGAATAGCTAAAGTCTTCCTAAACCCTCCAGGCAAAGCCATGCGGCGAGAGATGAGCCAGATTGACAATGAGCGACCCCAGATTTTCCAAAGATACTCCCGCCAACAAATTGGTTCAGTGCCAGAAGTATTCTTGCGCACGGCTGAATCCGTCTTCCTACTAATTACAGGGATGAGATGCGCCCAAATGGCGCTTGAGTAAATAATTATGCGTATCGTCGGTCTCCGTCCGTCTTGTCGAGATTAGACGTCAGGCACGACCGGTCGTGACCTGGATGTTGGAACTGCCACGGTTCAACGTGCCACTTGCTTTTTCAGAGCAAGAGCATTTCCACCGTCACAGAACTAAATTGAGGATTCTGACGCATGATGATGCTCCTTTAGAATGTCTGGTTCCAAATCCTGTCTATCTGGGTCTGTAATTAATTAGGGAGTTGAATTCTGTACGGTGGTGGAGGCTTGAAGCCAACGCTGCTTGGGGACCATCACCGTCAAGATCCCTTTCCTTGTGCTTTATTGAGGCAGAGAACTACGAAAAGTGCAAGGGGCGTTTAACCCGGACAAGTCAAGATCGAGGCATATGCAAAACTTCAATGCGTCCCTGCCGCGTCCAGACGCGTTCTTGGCCACAAGTGTGAAACGAGAAGCTTGGACAAAGTGCAAGCTGCCAGCTGCCAACCCCTACTTTCCCGGACCGCCCTTTTTAGACTGTGCCCTTACATTCGTTTTAACAAGTGAGAAACAGAGCATCTGGTCAAGTGATCTTGCATGCTAGTCCAATGGCAAGAGGCAGTGTGGTTCCATTTCCCGCATGCTGCGCTAAATATTTTCTAGTCTGCCGGATCTGTTCATGGTAATTCCCGTAGAGTTTGTAGGTGCCAAATGTTAGCAGTAGACGCGTCATTTGTATTGATAAGTTGCGTTCTCCATGAAAGGTCATGTGGATTCGAGGGATGAGAGTCTGGGTTGACCAGCGGCTCTCAACTCCTCATTTTTCCCCCTAGGCGCTTCTTATCCCACCATAATACTGCACTGTTGTGCGGTTTGCTCCGGTCTGCCCGGGCTCCGGCCGCTTTAAGCGCCCCGGGTGAGCCAGGGGTGAGCTGCGGGCGACAAGCACTTTATCTAACCAACTCGAGCCGCCGCCCTCCTCGTCGGCCCCCGCTCCATTACCCGACACTGAACACTGTTTAGTTCGAAATCACGAAACTAAAAAATAGAGACCAGAAAGAAAAAAAAGGCCTAAAAACTAAAAAACTAAAAATAAGAAAAAGGAATGAAAAAGGCGGTATAGCGCTACAGGGATCTAATAACGTGTCCGATCCCGCTTCTAGCGGGCGGCCGGATCCCCCTTATCTTGATCACGTCCTTCTTTATATAAAGCTAAACAACTCGGGTGCATTAGAATATATTTAGTAGTAGCAATAGCGGCGGCGATAGCGACGGCGACGGCGATAGCCCGTCACGTGTAACGGACTGAGCCTGATGGGGGCCTCGGCGACTCTCGGCCAAGGGGCCCCTCCCCGGACCCCCGACTCGGCACCTGAACGCCTGCCTGGTCCGTTGCCCCTGACGACGGCGCCAGGCACCTAGGCGAAGACACGACCTATAGCCTCCCTCTCGTTATATGGAGAGCTCACCGCTAGAATAGGTCTTTTCTCTCTTTTCCCTCTTCTTTCCCTAAGTTTAGTAGATGGTGCATCCTCTATCTTACCAGAGGGGCGTAATGGTCGAGAAGAGGTAAGCTTAAGGTGGTCGTCTATATGGTGCTTCATCCCGTCGTCAGGGCTTCGAGTCAGGAGTTGAGATTCAGGGTGTTGGCTGAGGGTCGCCGAGGGCCATGCAGGGCTCAGCCCGTTACAATAAGCTGCGTAAGTTGGCTAGAGTATTGCAATGTGCAGGCCGGCCGTCGCATCGTCGCATCAGCGTGGCGGAGCTCACGCTATAGATCTTCGCAGCAGCCCAAAGACTAAGGATGGTCATTTTGAAGAAGTTCAAGCGCAAGATTGATCCTGGAGTCGTTGGAAGTAAAGCCATGGTCCATTGTGGAATATTTTAAGGTGGAATGGTAAGGGTATATGATGTGTTGGAAAGTGTTTCACTCGCTTATCTGTGTCACTCACTTATTATGCACGTTATGCCTCACTCGCTGATAATATACGTTATCCGAGATTTAATTACTAATACTACTCCCCTCTGCTACTAACTAATTACTCTAGGATTAATTCATACATGCCCTCAGACCCCGGGTGCGCTCATAGTACCAGATAGCCTTGTCGGCCTTGGCGCAGCTGCTCGTGCTGCCACCGTTGATGTCGGCCTCGACGGGCTTGCCCTTTCCGCCTGCACCTGGCCGTAGACGTGGTAGTAGTACCACACCTCGGTCAGCACCGTCCTGCCGTTGTCCAGCGACCCCTTCCCCGGCCGTCGTCGTTGTACCGCGGGCCTGAGCAGCCGATGTAGGCGTCGCGCCGTGGCGGGCGGCCAGCGCCGACTGGATCGCCGAGAGCGTGTAGCCGGTCGAGTTGCTGGCTTGATGGACTTGTGGGCCAGCCAGTCGTAGGTAGGCAGCCGCTTGAAGTACTCGGCCGCGACCTCGTTGAAGGTCAGGAGGTCGATGTGCTTCTTGAGGTCCGAGGCGGAGAAGCACGAGGGAGCAAAAGTGCTGAAGCACGTGGCATGCTTGGAGAACTCGTGGGCCCAGAACTCGGTATTGGCTGGCCCTGCGCGACCCAGAACTTGTTCATCCATTCGAGGAGCTTTTGGCCCGGGCGGCCGAGGGCGGTGAGGAATGTATCCACTGTCGGGCCGGTGTAAGGGGGGACGGGGGTGCCGTTGGGTTTTCCGGTGGTGGTGTTCGGCGAAGGGTGGGGGTCGTACTGCCGGTTGAGGTCGCAGTATTGCGTCCACGAGCCGTTGCAAAAGTCGGGCCACAGGCCATGCAACGTGAACGAGTTCTTGGGGAGAGCTGCCCCTCGGATTCGAGCCCGGTGTAGGTATCCCAGAACTGCGTTGAGACCACAAGACCGCCGAACGTCTCGACGCAGCACGAGTTGACCAAACCCGACTGCGCCGCGGTAGAGCAAGAGAGCTCAGGCTTGACGTGACGGCAGTTACCAGGACTGGAACCGCAGCTACTGCCGAGGGCACCGGCGAGACTGCTGGCCACCACCGCCACGCTGAGCACATTCAATCTTGTCATTTCGGAAGGCCCGGGGAGACTACTATGTAAGACGGGGAAGTACTCTGGAGTTGAACCTGGATGTAAGTTCAGGTTATACTTATTTAGCTTATCATGGAAGACGACTCTCTTGTTTTGCTTCACGTGGGGCTCTGCAGGAATTTGCCCGGTGTCTGATTAGGAAATTCGTGCGGTGAGAAGCGAGGGGGCCCGGAAGCTTGGCAAGATCCAATGAGAACCGGAGATAGAGGCACGATGATGATATTATTGTAGGGCCCAGTTCCACGTTCTGCCCACATGCACTGGAACCGACATCCCATTGGCCAATTGCGCGGGAGATGGTTGCATCCTGCCCCAGCGCAGAGTCCTCCCACCTAACGTTACCGGGTATAAGTCATTGAGGGTTTGTAACCTAGTAGTAGGTGTATTGGCAGTGGTATAATAAGCCGCTGTTATTCGTAAATCTCCAGCGGGTCTTAACCGTTAGTTCAGAGAATTTGCCATTGTAACGAGCGGAGCCCTGGAGGAGCCTCGGCGGCCCTCAGCCAACACCCCTAAACCTTAACTCCTGACCTGTACCCTTGACGATGGGATGAAGTACCCAACGATTGACTACCGTACGCTTACCTCTTCTCGACTATTACGCCCCTCTGGTCAGACAAAGGACATACCGCCTGCACGCTACGTTACTCCCTTTACTCATTTATCCAAGTTTGGTTATAGCCTCCTTGTCACTCGGCTAACCCTAACCCTTGTGGAGGACTTCCTGGCTCTAAATAACACCATCAACTTCTGGGGCAGCGACTCCCATCTTGCGTACCCCTTTTGGGTTGTTGCCTTCCTCTGGTGGGTTAAAGGCCACGTTATCTGTTTTATTATCTTCCTCTCATCTTCTCTTCTTTTTTTCCCCTTAAGATTGGTTATATTTGTAGAGTCGTCATCAGACAGCTGCAGTAAGACTGTTACAGCCAGGGTTTTGACCAGGGCCGAGGCAGGATAGTAAGCCACCCTTGAACCATTTAGCTACAAAGTCACTCTTCTAGTAATTTCTACAAAAAGGAACTTTGCCTAAAGAACCTCGTATTTTCCTATGACGAATCTCTGGTGCAACCCCCTTCTGCAAGGTTTCAGTCTAAGACTGAAGGTAAGAAGGGTAACTTAGCGTATAAATATAGCGAAAGCTCCAGACAAGCGAAAGGTCTACAAAATCGGACCCATACAACCTTCTGCTTTCGTTCATGTCACTAACCAACCATATAATGAAGCCTAGTGGGACACATATATGCAACTCGGAGATTCTGAAGCTTAATGACCCAATGTGCTATATCGGAATCGTGCATCTCAGATCTCATCTTAGGTTAGTATTTTGTTTCTTCCAAACGAAACATCACTGGGGACAGGCATGCTGCATTTCAGTCCAGAGTCCAGACCAACCCCGTTCTGTCCATGGCCACCATCAACAACACAGCGAGAATGTGAGTGAATCTGTGGGCTTGGGACTACACGGCTTGTTTCGACTGAAGATGTGGTTCGAGTCATCTCGGAATGAAGAGAAGCACGCACCAATGGTTGACCCGATGATGGGACCTGAGCAAGCTGCATCGCCACTTGCACTTTGACTACGGGCTGCGTTTTATAAGCCCATATTTTGGGTAACTCTCTTCTCATCAATCATTGTATTGCAGGCAGCAGTCATGTCTGCATGATATATAGCGGAGAGACACGCATGATGCAGTGTTCATCTCGTCTCGGGATATTTTCTGCAAACGTCTCCTTCAGTTTATTGCCTGCGTCTTTGACACCGCCAGGCCCACCATAAACCCGTCTAACGTCGCCACACTCACCCACTCAGGCCCGCTTCACCATTAGCTGATCTGTGTTCTTTGTGCCAGCTTATAGACTCTCAACGGCGGCAATATGGGCGTTAACACTGAATGCCCCCGTCGGGGACTTCCAAGTAGCAACCTGCTCAAGCCACGAGCCATAAACTGCCTCTTCATGCCATCTGTATCCCACTTGAACCACTTGGCCGTCAGAATCTGCTCTCCCTTCCCGGAATGGAACCCGAGAGCCTCGCCGGCGTTCTCCTCGAGCCCCGAGACCCCTCACTGGTTAGTGTACACCGAGTCTTGATGTTCGCTGACGCTGGCCACGCTCCGCTGCTCCGGGCGATACCACCTATGGCCCGGAATGCTGTTGGACACCTCGAGGCCATGCTATGCAAGGTCGGTTTCCTCGGGATAGGCGTGTTTGAGGGCGCCACTCCTCGTCCTTTTTCTGGCAGCTGTCAAGGCCAATAGCATCTGGTCCCTTGGACTTCATCGTCCCCTTCACTCCAGAGGTCCCAAACCGCAATGTCGAACTCATCATTGGCAAACACGGATCCCAGTGAGATGTAGAAAGTCGGCTCGAAGACGTCAGCCGCCCACTTCTTGACTTATCGTACGTTCCATTGAGGCCCACGCACTCGACGTGCTTGTAGCCGGCGGCGTTGAGCTTGGAGAGGTTCCACGTCAGTGAGACATCGGAAATGTCCAGCGCGCAGTATTTGACGGGGATTCGAGCGGCGTCTAGTTGGTCGAGGAAGGGCTGGATCTTGCGTATATCTCTGGATGAGTGGGTGTGAGTACGGCATCAAAAAGTGGTCTCTCGGGATGGGCGGGACGAGAGATGGTAGGAGGGCTGGACTCATCCGCCCCCGAGATCAATAAGAATCGAGCCTGGAGCAACATAACGCGCGATGTCAGCCCCACAATGTTGGAACAGCTTGATCTCACAGTTCGTAGGGCAGAGCCGGGTACTGCGCAAAGAGTCTCTGCGCGGTGTCGTCTGACCACAGGAGCCCGGAGGGAGAACTTGTGGCCGTTGGTAAGCAACTTATGTTCAAGTTATCCCTTCAGCTGCGACCGCAAAGGGCGTCCAATTGTGAGGATGGGTGGGGCGGTCATTTTGTTGGTTTGTGGGTGGAGGGTGGCGGGTGAGGGAACATCAGCTTGTGAAATCTTACGGCGATGGGTAAGAAGTGGTAGCGTGGATGTTTCCTTAGGGGCGCTTCCTTAGGAGCGCAAAGCCCTTTGGAAGGTGTTTGATTCTATGACGACATGATCAATAAGTTCTCGAGACGATGTTGTTGGGAGCGGTGGTAGTGGCGGTGATGGCGCTTCGCCATCCTTCTTACTCCACGACATGCTCCTCTGCACAATCCCCAGAATGAAGTATTGGTCACACAAGACAGTGGACTACGCAAATTGCCCACCCATGGGTACCAAACAGCCGCAGCTTTTTTCGGCGACTTGTTCTGAGACATGCATGCGTCCTACAGGGATCAACGACCGGGGGGTGATTACTGGCCGTACTGTGGTACATGCGCCGGGGGGGGAGCAGGGGATGTGCCAGCGCACTCTGTACCAGTACCAAATGACGTGATCCCGGAGATGTGATGGATTGGTTGGCAATGACTTAACGGGGCCAGACACATACCACCATCACACGTAGAGCGGCGTCTTGCTGCCATCGGGGGTAGTGTTGTTGGCAGCATTAATTAACAGTGTTGTGTTAAATTTGTTGTTCCATTCCCAATTGACTTCGCTACGAAACACTTCCCCTCCACTTGCTTAATTCCAAAGTGTTGTAGGCACCGACAACCGCCGCCAATATGCCCGCAGTAAAGACACCCCAGGCAGAGGCTGTCGCGCCCCTGGCAACGATTGACATGGAGAAGCTCTTGCACGGTGACATCCAGACTGCAAAGGACCTCCTCCATGCAGCTGAATCTCCGGGCTTCTTCTACGCGGACCTCCGTGGGCCGAGCTGCAAAGACATGCTTCCAGATATTGAGGTATTGTTTGCCTTGAGCCACAGTTACTTCGAACAGTCCCAGAACGCCAAGGACCCTCACTTTCGCGATGGCATTGACCGAGGGTATGATATCGGCTTCCTTGAAATGTGTTTGGATGAGTGCTGACACCGACTTGGAAACGATAGGTACAAGCCTGGTAAGGGCCACGAGTCTTTTGAGGTATGCACAAGCTGTAATATGCTTAAATAACTAATCATACTGATGCACATCCCTCGCAGTTCGCGACAACCGAGCTGCAAGAGAAGGCCCTTATCTTTCCTGGCATGCTGCGTGCTCACGAAGCAGTCTTGGCCCGCTTCATGGAGCAATCCGACAAGGTCACCAAGACGCTCCTCCGCAGTCTCCTGGTTAGCATCGGCAAGCCAGAGCTAGAGGCCACCATGATCGCCAACCCTGGCGACTCGGGCCTCAAGTTCATCTCCGCCCCGACGAGCGCTCGCCGTCAAGACGCCCCAGACACCACCCACACGGACAGTGGAATACTCACGCTCCTGTGGTGCCCGCAGCTGTCGAGCCAGATCCAGGATCCCCATACGAAGGAATGGGCCTGGTCGAGCCAAAGGAGGGGTGCGCGATTGTCAATGTTGCAGATGCTCTGCAGGAGCTGACGGGAGGCCGGCTGCATTCATGCGTGCATAGGGTCTTGCAGCCGGGTGATGGTGTTGAGGAGAGACACTTCCTTAGTTACTATCTTCGGCCGAGCAAGGTTTGAGTTGGCTGGCTGAGAGCAGGCCAGAGGGAGCTGAGACTTCCAGATAGTGTCTTTGATGCAGTTGATAAATCTCAACACCCACTCGTTTTTTGAATTTTCAAGCATTAGCCCTGCGGATGCGACATGCGATACTGGCACGCTCAGTGGATGAACTTCCCAAATATGAAGCCACAGGCGAAGAACAAATCCGGATTATATGGCCGGAAGAAGTTACATACATGAAGAGCTGCCTTCTACACCCGCATACTGGCGATGTCCACCATGTCATAGCCCAGCTGCTCCGCGACGCGCCACTTACTGCTGGCTGCATGCTCCTCCCTCACCGGTCCAATGATATCGTTGAGCTCCCCGGAGAGGACGTACCGCAGGTTCTCAGTATCGACTCTTCCCTTGGCGAAGTCTTCCTTCAGGCCGTCGTAGTCGCCGTACTGCTTCGCTAGACCGCTCACCAGACGGATCTCCACAGACGTTTCGTGGAGCTCAACCTACGAAACGGGAACACGATGTGCTCGAACATGGCCATGATGCCGTTGTTGGTCGGATCGTTCCCGATTGGCAGATCGCCGCCGGCAATTTTTTCTACGACCGTGTTGCTGGAGTCAGAGAACATGATCTTCGTGTCGGCCGGTGCCGAGGAGGACATCTTGCCGGATTTGAGACCGGGGATCATGGCTGCCATGAGGTACGAGACGGGTTCGTAGCCGATCCGAGGGAGACACTTGTTGGCATACTCGAATACCCCGCGCTGTGTGAATTAATACCAAGTTAGAAGGGCTTGGTCTAAACGATGGCAAGGGGGTGCAGGGTGGGTGGGGAGGAGGGAGGAGGGGTATTGAAATGCTGACCTGGTCGAGACCACCCAGCTCAAAGTCGCAGCCCATGTAAACCTCACCCAAGGCTTGACGAACCGGGCACAGCAACGGGCTCATCATTGTAGTATCACGGACCTCAGGCCCTACGGCCCTGATCTCGTCCTGCTGAGTGACGGTACACATCCGCATGAGGTCCCTTGGTATTGGACCGAGCACGAGAAGGTCGACTCCCTCTCGATTCGAATTTCGGACGCCGGAACGCCGAGTGACCTCAACACTGCAGTCATGAGGTACGTGTAGTACTGGGCGCGATATTCGACGATCTCGAGGGAGACGTCGTAGTTGATAAGGTAGGCGTAGTAGTCGGCGATCAAGATTGTGACCTGTTGGTACCGGGTGTTTAGACCTGGAATTTAATCAAGGAAGCAATTCATACCTGGACGCCGGCCTTGATGCACTCGGCGACCTTGATCAAAGGCACGAGGTAACCAATGTGAGCTGGACGCAGCGAGGGTAATCAGTTTGCTTGCTCTCCTCGGTGCAGTCTAAGCCTGGTGCACTTACGTTTTCCGGTGGGAGCAGTGCCTGAATCGTCTGTGTAAGTCTAGTCTGGAAAGCAACGAGTGTATCTGGGTAAGGGAGCATTTACCCCAGAGTCCTTTGACTTGCTCCCCTGCTTGAAGCTTCTCTGTTATCCGCTCCGGGTTCACCACCTCGAGCCGCTTCGCAATTACCGGAAAGTCTTGTTCTCCTGGCTCTCAATGGCCATCTTGGGTGTCCAAAATTGGTATGCGAAAAGAGCCTGGTAGGGAGTTCGCCGGAACAAAAGTTCACGAATAACAGCCAGAGGAGATGCGGCGATGATGTCGTCTGGTTACCACCTGAGAAGCAAATAGCTCTGGGTCCTCATCCAGCCCGTGAACATCCACAACCATTCGACCATTCCGTCTGTTGTTGTCAAGCTCAGCTCAAAAATTGACGCCATCATTAAACCTTGACGATCCCAGAAACTGACACCGCAAGCAGCGGTGAGCTTCTCCTCCTTGGTAACCCCTGGCCGCGATCAATGCGGCCATTCAGCTGAACCAGATGCAGATGCATCGACCCGCCCCCTGCGGCCTGATCACCGTCGCGCAAGCACAATCGGGGACCCTTGCATCCCAACCCAAGCCGACGCCACCCAGTAGCGCTAATCGGGCCTTGCCGTGTCTCGCCCACGCCCGAATAGCCGCCCAGACAGGGCGTTCCTCACACGCCGCGGATGCATGCATGTTTCACCTGACGGTGACCGTGGCCCCAAAACCCGGGTCTGGTCAGACAGGGTCTTGTGTGGGGCACGCGTAGTGGTACATGGATGTGTTCACAGCTTGAGCTTGAGCTGCAGAAGCAAACTGAGTCTGCCATTGCGTCGTGTCAAGACGACGATCCCCCTATTCACGAAGCTTCAGCGCGGAACTAGCGGGTGATGTACACCCGTGTTGCCGGATTCAGGGTTATATTTCTCGATTGGCTTTCACCGGTTCGACGTGATATATACCTGATCCAGTTCAGTGGTCAGTCTGCACGCCATGTCATGTATACCCCGATTATTGATTTTGCGACGACGCCGGCCACATGCAGACTGAATGGTTTCATTGGCTGGACGAAAAGGGGCGTGGTGGGAGGACTGGACGACGCGGCTCGGGGACGACTGGGTTCGTTCAGGTCTCACCTGAACTGCCCAGTTTTCCATAGGTCGATCCGAGATGGGGCAGAGGACAGGGCCAAGTTGTTTCACCGACACTCTGCCGTCTCTTTTTGCGATTCCGCACGTCCATATGGTCATGTCATGTGTTGATGCAGAGATGAAGAATGGGGGTTCCAAGAGACGGAGCTGGAGCAGCAGACACTCAAGTCGAGACGCCTGGGTCCACGTTTCAGAAGAAAAGGGCTCGACACTGAGTAGCCCTGGGCCAACAGGAAGCATCGTCACCAATATCAGTTCTTACGTCTTATGTTCAGTCATTGTGCGTGTGTGCCGTTTATTCATTCTTCATTCATGATGGAGGTGCTCCTGAGGCCAGGGCTGGGCCTCTTCGTCCTCGCCGTGTTGTCTGCGTTTCTCCTGAGAAACCGGAAGAGCGATCCTCTTCCACCCCAGGTGCCCCTTCCTCCAGTCATGAGAGACACGACGAAGCCCAGGTCTGCCACACCCAGAGACAAGAGCCTCCAGTACTACAAGGAGCTTTACGTGAAGCTGCACAACCTCGAATGCCACCAAGAGATCGTTCCGGAAGCCAGGGTCTCCCTGTCTCTCCTATCCGAGGCACTGCAATTCGAGTCGGAAGTTCAAAGCGCAACCACGATACTCTCCCTCGAAAGATTCTCTGCCACGGACCTTGACTCGTTCGTCTATTCGGAGCTCGAGCACGTCGCGCAGGAATGGCACCAATACGTTGCTCGCCGAAAACAAGGCCAGCCCCGCGAACTCTTCCATGACGCTGCCGCCGCTCGCAGATGGCTTGTTCAGCGTACCCCTCTCAAGTTCGTCGATGGCGCCTGGCTAGGCCACATCCACAAGATCACCACGCCCTTCCTGTATCGGCGCATCACCAAGTCAGCGTGGCAGATTCTCTCCGAAGAGCTCGGGGACGGCGACCTCGCTAAGTGCCACGCCACGTCTATGCCGGCTTCTCGAGAAGATCGGCCTCCCTACCCCGGCGCCAGACTCGGACGCCTTCATCCCCACCCTGGCATGGACGACCTAGGTCTCTGGAGGGCAGCGTGGGACAACTTCTCATCTCGCTATTCCCAAACGACTTTCTCCCGAGATCCTTGGGTTCAACCTCAACTTCGAGATGATGACCATGGAGACCCTCCTCGCTGCGAAGGAGCTGCGTGAAGTCGGCATCGATCCGTACTACTTCTCGCTCCACATAACCATCGACAACGCCGACTCAGGCCACACCGCCATGGCCAGCCGCACTGTGGCAGAGTATATGGCCCTCATCGCGGCGACCCAAGGGGATGCCGCCGCTCACCAAGCCTGGAAACGCGTCCAGGCTGGTTTCGTCCTGTCCAGAACATCCACCGCCTGCCCGAAACCGCGGGCCCCAACCCCAGCCTCATACCAAGATCATAGACATCTTCTCTCCAAGTCAATCGCCTCTCGTGGTGTTCACGAGCACTGCCCCATGACCATTGGTGGGCGGACCCTGAGCACCTGGCTCGACCCATCTATGCTTCGCCAGCAGGATGGCAGGCAGACTTCTTGCAAAGTCTGGCAAACGCGAAGCCGTGGGTTTATAAGGGCAATAGTGGGCGGAGCAGGTTCGTGCAGCAGCTCTGCTGGGGAGGGTCGATGTTCGGGGCTTTCACCGACAGGGAGGTTGGTGTTGTGAGGGACTGGATTGATTCACTAGCTATGCCTGGGTCTGAGGTATACGCGGCTTTCACTGGTCGAATGGAGATGAGCGATTTCTCTTCGACGGCTCCGTTTAACCAAAGTCTAGCTGCCCTTGACCTGGTCGACGAGGTTGGCGAACTCCAGCCGCCAGCGGCACAGTCCCTGTCCATCAACGACATAGATGTCTCGAAACTCCAGGTGCACAAGATATTGCCTCTCTGGTTTGTTCACTCCTGTCTCCTGGGTCCTCGGTCTCTGTGCCCTGGAAGGTGGCAACACCGGCGGGTTGCGCCATTGTTCGACTCTTCGCGCACAGTATGGTTTCCTTCCCGAGCCCGCTGGAGTTGATGGGTTGGATGAGATGTCGCGCGATGACCAAGTGGACTTGTAGACATTGGTAGGGAGATGATCTCCCGGTTGCTCCGGAGGGACCTGTTCCAGAAGACATCGAACATGCTCTCAAGATGTGGCCGTCTTCTTTCGCTGAGAAGATGTTGAGCGCTTCAACGAGACCAATGGAGATGAGGTGGATGTTACTGGGAATGACGCAAGCGTTCACGGAGCTGCACGACGTAGTGTCTTCATCTGGTGTCCTGCTTTCAGAGGTCAGTCGAACCGCCCTGAGGTTGATTTCGAAGAGGGGCGCGAGAGTCTGAGAATGTGTGTTGGAGACCTTGTCGAGGGAAGTACTGAGATGTCAGACTACCTAAGGGGATACCAGATGGGCGTACAAGAGATTGGACATTGCTTCGAGCGATGATCTCCCGCGCGCCGGAGGTTGATGTGGACCTAAGCGATGGCCAGGGGGATTGCAGTGGGGTCTTTGATTATTACCTTCCATTACAACTTAGTTCTGCTGTAATGCAACGTTTGGGACTGGGGTACGACCATCCCTTTTAATCAAACCCTTTTCTTCGAGTACGCCTCTAAGATCCGAGACAAATCATGGCTATGAAGTGCGTAGCGTCTCGACGTGCTTCCGCTCACTACATGGGAATGATTCGGTAGATACATAGTTATCTTAAGTAACATCTATACCTTCTAAGCAATACAGTTCCTATTTTGCTATTTGGTGTCGTTATTATTGTACTCTTTATATATCTTAATATGATGGGCATGGCGGGGTAAAAGGGGTTTTCAGATTTTGATAACTGATTAATTATACAACTCTTACGAGTGGGAAACCTGATTTGTTACGATTGATGGGCTCAATTGTCGGGAAATTGGGGATGTGTGTGTTGTATTGAGGTGTGTTGAGTTAGTTGTAAGAGGAAAAGCGGGATGATGGGCGCAATGGCTGCTTAATAGCCATTGAGGGCAACAAAGGCAGGCAGAGCGGCTTGTAAGCGTGGGAGGTCAAAGACCTCTTTGCAACTTGATTGCTTTCCCCTTTGATCCAGGAATGGGAGATTCCAGGGTTGGGGTTGTGCCCCCCGGTGCCGAGCCCGCATTGGCCCAGTGACTGTACGGATTAGATAAGGGGTCTTGCCCAATGGTTTGCATCTCGGCATCATCTTCAAAACAACTACTTTACTACAAGTTGACTGATTTTCCCCAGATGCCCTCCTTCCGGTGTCACCCTTCTTCATCAACCACACATCAATCACTTAGCGCTTACGCGTTCTTCTTCCGAGTTCTAGTCTCGTCGAAACGGACATCCAAATCCCCACGGAGACAAGCAGACAAAACATCATCTTGAATCCTCTCCAGTCCAACCCGACATCGTACGAGTCTGCCTATCCGACCGTCTTCTCCATGACGACACAGGACGGGCAAAAGGGACAGATTGGGACCACCATCCCCCCCTCCCCCTTGCTTCTTGGCTCTCACGCCCTCCTGGACAAGCCATCTTCCCGCCTCGTAGGCCACTGGTCGGGCAGACCACGGCTCTCGTCCCCCTGCAGCCCGCCCACGCCAGGCCCTGTACAGGCACCTCGGCGGCGAAGAAAATCTGTGGCGCTGGACGTACATGTCGTCTGAAGGGTATCCCACTTTCTCCGCCTTCCAGACGGCAATTGCCGCCTGGAGCGAGTCCCGTGACCCAGCCTACTACGTCGTGCTGTCAGGGCCAGACACGTCAGCAGCCCCTGTCCTCGTCCTCCTCCTCGCTCTCGCCTTCCCCCCCTCAACGGAGGCAGTTGGCCTGATGGCGTACATGGCTGTCGTCCCCGAGTTTCGTCGTCTCGAGATCGGCCACGTCATTTTCGGCCAGCCCTTGACGCGCCCAGGCAGGCAACAGAGGCGTTCTACCTTTCCTACGGCATGCGTTTGACGACCTCGGCTACACGCGGGTTGAGTGGAAGGCGAACAGGCTCAACAATCCGAGTATGCAGGCTGCGTCCCGGCTGGGCTTCCTGTCTGAGGGCGTCTTCAGGTATGTGCATGATGGCTTGACGTTCCAGTATCCAATTGAATTAGATGAGCTGACATATGTGATCCTCGTGTACAGAAAGCACATGATCATCAGGGAAGGTTCAGGGACACTGCCTGGTTTGGCATGACGGAGGATGAATGGCCTGCTGTCAAGCGTGGGTTTGAGACCTGGCTTGATGATTCCAACTTTGACGAGAATGGAAAGCAGAGGAGGACACTCAGGCATTGTAGGGACGCACTCGACCGCACCGAGTTGATGATAGTTGCACTCCTTCAAAACGTAGGCTCGAGCTGATGCAGAGAAAGGCTCCTGGCCACATATGATAGCCAACACGTCGATTAAACCCAACTACACCATTCACAATGTCTTTCAAGGACACCAGAAACCCGCCGCCACCCTCCTTGATTCCATGTCTTCAGACCATGCCATCATCACCCTGCCTCGATCTCCAGAGCATGACTATGCACCATGCCATCTCTAACAGTGTAACCCTCTAGAACCCTCCTTCCTCGGGCCCCCCGGCCACCACAAACGTCCCATTCGGCAACAGCCTCAACCCTGCGCCAGACCATGAAACGGCGTCACCCGCGTTGCATTTTGCCCGAACGTCTGCAGGTACGCCTCTCTCAGGTTTGGAGACGTCCACTCAGACGTCGTGAATGCTAGTCTGCAGCCACGGCCGCACCAGCGCTCGGTGCTGTCATATTCCGGCTCAGCACGTGGATCATGTCCTAGATCCTCAACAACACGATGCAGTTCCCGCCCGCGGCGCCGATGGCGTAGTGCAACCCTCCGTTGTTATAGTGCCCGAGATGGATGACAGTTCCCGCTTGCTAGCGCGGATGTGGTTGGCGGGGCTCGGACGTAGCTGTACGCGTTGTTCTTGCCGGGAACATTGAAGTCACCTGTCTGTTTGTTCATGAGGATGTCTGTTTCGGGGACCATGACGATGGTACCGAACAGCGTGTTGACGGCTGTGGTGAGGGAGACTGTCATGCCGCTTGCGCCCGCGCTGACCACATGTGAGGTCCGGCTGGGGTGTAAACGATGTCGTCGACGGCGTTACCGCCCTTCTGCAGCTAGTCGGCGCCGATGCGGCTACCGACGCCGCTCTGGCAGACAACAGCCGCGAGCTTGGGAGTTCGTCATTGGTGATAGCCGGGTCTGCTTGTGCAATTGCTGGCTGGACAGTGGGCTTGGAAGACTGCCATGCAGAGTGATGCCAGCAGAGTTGTGAGGAAGGTCTTGGTCTCCTGGAGTTCACACAGAACAGAGTCAAAATGGGATATCGCCTGAGAGTGCTAGTTTCATCTGATTCAACTATCGTGTGCAGCCTATTGACTTCAAATACTCCTTTTGGTGTCAACCAACTCCTCGGCTTAACTGACTGCCCCGTCCCATGCCCACACCGACTGCCAGCAACAATAGAGCCAGCCCTTGGTCAGACATGGCAGAACCACATCCGTTGTCGTTGCCCGTGCCGTGAACGTCAAGTTTCGTTGTCATATGCTCTAGATCTCCAGCTGCCTTTCCCCAAGGCAGCGTAGCTCCAGCACACCAGTCGGCGAGTCCATCACAAATCGCCACGGATCACCGTCCGTGGCTTTCGCAACTTCTAAGTCACAGTTGCATCTCTCACCTGTCAGCTCCAACGGTGCAGTTGAGGGCGCTGGAAACAGGTGTCGCAATTTCTCAAAGGAGAACAGAGTTGAATCTTCGCAAATATAAGCGGTCGGCGTCTCTGGACTCGTGAAGCCCTTAGCCTCAGAGACCGGTGAGATTGAAAGCACAACGACGGCTCGCTGCGGTCGAGACAGGCCTCACTCCAAACTCTTCGGCTAAGTTTGTCTCGAGGATCGCAAACCCCTTCAATAGTTGCATATGCTATGTCCATCGCCGGTTAAGACAACTTGTCCGCGGCCTGGAGCCTCCAAGTCCTTTAGTGCATGTCGGCGCACATGCCAATCATAGTGATCTATGCCCGATGTTCTGCAGCTTCGTACCCCAATGTTTCAGTCTACTTGCTGCCTCCTCCTCTATCCGCCGCCCACCGCCTATGCTGTATCTAGCTAGTTGGTTCTATTGGGGTGATATGCACCTAACCTGCAGCACTCTATGCACAACGTCCGACGGCATCCAGGTATCCAGTCGAGAGTCTTTGCTACGTATCAGCGTATATGCCGATCATAGTGACTTATGCCCGATGTTCTGCAGGCCAATGTTTCAATCTGCTCGCTCCCCCTGCTCTGTCCCGCCACCCCCTGCCTTGCTATGTCCAGCCGGCTGCTTCCATTCGGGTGACATGCACCTAACCTGCAGCGCCCTAATGCACAACGTCCGCGGCATCCCTGGTGTCGAGTCGAGTGGAGTCCACTCAGTCCGATTCACGATACATAGGGACGGAGCCACAGGTTATCGATGAGAAGAGGGACGAGCTGGGAACAAAACAGCCACACTGCTGGAGCTGAAGGCACATCCTTGTCTGCGGGCCATACGCAGCGACGCACCGCAGATCTCTCGACTTCAGCTGGGGCTGGGACACGGCTCAATTCCGAAAAGGGACGGCATCCCGCCCTTCAAGCTGCGTCAATCACTGATCTTGCAGACCTTTTGTTCTCTCCTCCGTCCCCGAAGCCAATGAGTGGCCGGACCCAGGCCGCCCAACTCGACGGACCCGCCAGTCAGGTTGACAGGGAGATCTCGTATGCAGGGATCAACGACCTTCCTCGGCGGGCCTTGACCCTCGACGACGGGCGAAGAGGCATGTACTCTGTAAGCTCGTCCCTTTCAAGTACGCTTTCGGGACCCTGGTCTTTTGGACAGCTTAGCTCTAAGCACGGCAACATGATCGACAGCCCGATCTTCATCAGGCAGAAAACCCAGGCTCTAGTCAGCTGTTCAACTTCGGAAGTTGGGCCGAATGCTGGAGTGAAACTTCGAGCATCGCAGCGCTCGTCCGCTCTTGCGCCGGCAACGACCGGGGGACGGGCCGTACCTCAGGAAACAAGACATCTTGGGAGATCGACGCCTCGCCCGACCGACTCAGAGGGCGGCGAGAGGCGGCCAGTGGGCGATGCGCAAGAGATCGTCTATTCATTGGACTGCCCGGATTGGACCAAGATTTCTTGCTCAGTCAGATACAGATCGTCATCATCAAATCAGCCAATCCAGCAACGTTGGCTCCCTCCTCTCGCGTGTCGACATCGACGTCGACTCTTCCACAAACCACAGGGTTCTACACTATGGACTGGGGGTGGAATCACAAAGCGAAATTGGCGTCATGGGAAACCGGGCTGGCTGGACTCTCAGTGGGCTCGTTCCATGTTGAACCTCGACCACTCGCTGAGGTTGGCCTGCAGACCGGCCGGAGTTCTGGTCCCAAGTGTTGTCCGCCCCTCAATCAAATGTTGACACCGTTGACCTGTCACAACATGTCTTGTCTCACTCTCCCCTCCGCTCCCTGCCTCCCTCAATAATGTGCCGTGCTGTGGACTGGGATCTGAGAATGTCGGTCGTTGATCAATACGACCACAGGCATGCTGGTGGATCTTGCATCATCGAGATTGTGGCAAAGAACAAGGTTATCTGATTTAAACGGCTTCTCTCCTTTCCAGGCAGTTGACGAGTTTGTTAAGACTCAAACGCGCTTGACCTTCTGTTGAGTATCAGCTTTGAGAAATTGCTTGCTTCTTAGCGCCGGTGAGAGTCAGCCCGAACATCTAGTCAACGCCAGTCAACCGCGAGTCAAGTCGAGTCGGCACCTGCAAAATTCATTCTTTTTATCCCTTTGTTCCTCCTTCTCCGGGGGGGGGGGCGAGACAAGCAGCAGCGAAAACGTCCGCCCATCCGTCGGTCGGGATCCAAGACAAAGAAGCGAAAGAAGAGTCTCGTCTTGGTCTTAAGACGCCCCTTTTCCTCCCAACCTTACCTCCGCCCTCTTCCCCGTCACATGTCAGAATCCGACCCGCCGCCATCCCCGCGCCTCTCCAAGGTCGCCTCGATGGCGTCACTCGTGACACCCGAGACGACGCCCTTTCTGGCTGCCGAGCCGCAATTGGAGCGACGCGAGATCATCGACGGTAAGGAGGACGAGGCGTGCGCCGCCGGCGAGTGCACCTTCAAGCCGGGCGACCCAAGCAACCCGCTCGAGTGGTCACCGGCGTTCAAGCGGGGGATCGTGGCGCTGCTGGCAGCTGCAGGGTTCATGGTGTAAGGGCGTCCGAAGCAAGGAAAGAAATTGAATTAAGCTGACTTCGTTTACCAAGCACGTTCACCTGCATGTCCGTCGTCCCTGTAGCTAATATGATCGCCGCCGACCTTGACGGCGACAACGCCAGCGATGACACATTCGCACCCGTCCTCCCCGTCACGATCTGGAAGTCGGCGAGGCTGTCGGCCCGCTCCTGATCGCCCCTCTATCCGAGATGTACGGTCGTTACCCCCTCATGAACGCTGCAAACATCCTCTTCATCAGCGGCGCCACCCTCTCTGCCCTCTCTCCAAGCATGGGCGTCTTTATCGCATCGCGAGCCCTCACTGGCATGGCAGTGGCGTCAAATATCCTCGGCCCAGCCATCATCGGAGACATCTTCGAGCCGGAGCATCGTGGCACAGCGCTGAGCCTCGTTGGCTTCTCCCCGCTATTCGGTGGCACAGTTGGACCTGTTTTCAGCGGCGTGATCTCGCAGAACTTTGGCTGGCGGGCAGTGCTCTGGGTGTGCGTCGCGTTGGCGGGAGTGTGTGAGATTGTCTTCTTCACATACTTCAGGGAGACGTACGGTCCGGTCATCCTTCGACGAACGAACGCGGAACTCCGCGCGGCGAAGAAACACGGCGGCTACGGAACTGTTACTGGCTGAAGACCACCCGGAAGACGTCGCTGTCGGTAATAAGCAATCCGGCGGAATGTTGGCTTCCATCTTGCGACCTGCCAGCGTGCTGTTCAGCTCTAGTGTGATTGCGTGTCTGTCGCTCTTCGGATCCTCCGTTTTTGCGCACTTCTACATCTTGTCCACGACGCCTGGCATTCTGGAAGAGCGATATGGGCTGTCACCGGCTGCGACGGGGTCGGCGTTCTTGTCGAACGGAGTTGGCTCCTTTATCTATATCCATCTGCAAGACGTCGCTGGACAGGATCTACGTTAAGCTACGTTCCTCCAACGACGGCGTTGGTCTGCCCGAGCACCGCCTTCCAATGGCCGTCGTTGCTGCATTCCTGCTGCCGGTGGCGCTGATCATGTACGGCTGGTGCGCCCAGTTCATCTCCCCTTACATCTCCTGCTTGTTGCTGTTGTCCTGATCCGTATGTTCATCGTCATGGCTAGCGTGCCGCTCATGGTGTACGTGGTGGATGCGTGTGGTATCTACTCTGCGTCGGCTTTTACAGGTGTCACTGTAATTCGATGCTTGGCCGGAGCTTTCCTGCCGCTGGGGACGGCTGAGCTGATTCACGATCTCGGGTATGGCTGGGGGTACACCGTGTTGAGCGTCTTGAGCCTGGTTCTTGCCATTGTTCCTCTGCTGTTATTGAGGTATGGATCGCAGTGGAGGCAATCCTCTCAATACACGCGGGGTTGGAAGAGGTAGAAGGATTGGAGAGGCTATAGGGTGCTTGATGTATTAGTAAGAGCTTACTCAACGCTCGTGGTTTTATTATGAGGTCGAGTTCATATACCAGGGGTAAGGTAGCTTCGAGTGCTGAAGGAGAGCTAGCGAGCTTTTGTCTAAATGCTCTAACTAACTCTAATTATAGCTCTACTTATATTAGAGTTATAGACAGGGTATTGCTGTCGGAGAGTCACGCCAGGCTGCGAGGTGTCAAAGTTAGAGTGAAGGGGTACGAGCAAGTCCAGGCAGAGTTCACGCAGATCGGTAGCTAAGCGAAGGTAGGGGTGCCAAAGGATTGCATTGAACTCTGACGTCCTCCAAATCCTCCTAAATTCTCCCTCCTTATTCTCCTCCCCTCGGGACAATATTGCTCCTCATACCTTTGACCCCTACCCCTCTTCTCGATTTGCGTCCCAGATTCCCCTGAGTTGGCGCACAGACGAGGACGATTGGCTGGCCGAATGCGGTTACTTGGCTTCGGGTCGCCACTTCAGGTACTCTGCCTACGCGTCTTCGGGACGCTAGGTTGGGCCGAAGGCTCGGAATGCAACTGTCAATGCCGACCGGGTCCTGACAGGATCATCCTTCTCCTAGGTTCCTGTCCCCAGGAACCAGGTGCGGGGTTGGCGCGTGGTTGGCTGAGGAGCGTGGCCGTCACGAAGAGGACCAGCATAGGGTTGAAGCGAGGTGGTCGGGCGGCTGCGTGACCATTAATGCGCGTTGGGCGAGTGGGCGCTATGTCCGGAGCTGGGTGGGGGAGTGAGGAATTCTGCTATAAATTTGAGCAGGTGAGAGCGGCGGGAAACTTAGTGAGACGCGTGCGGGTATCGTCCCTACGGATATATTGAGCGTGGACGTCTAGTTACCCTGCCCCTAAGACCCTCTGCCAACTCCTATCTTTGAATATTGAACTGGGGCGGAAACCTCCGGGGCTTCAAGGGGGGAGCTTGCCATTCGGGTACGCATCTGTTCAGGGAAAGGCCGTGGATAGTCTTAACATTGCTTTCATTTTGGTGAAGTTCCTCGCGTGCAAGCCGCATCATGTATATAAAGTTTCCAGGGGCGCCCACAGGGGCTCCGGGGCAGTCAGGCAAGACGACAACAACAATCAACGTTCCTTTCTTCAGTGCAGACCGGAGTAGGTGAGGCTCTGGCCAGAGGGCCAGAGCCATTCGTTTGAGGAGTGTGCCTTGCAGAGAGCTCCGGAGCCACCTTGAGCCATGGCTTGTTGAAGCCTTCGTTCCTCCCCAATTCACGGCATCGATATTGCCAGACTGCTGTGACCAGCAGTAGGGTATGGTATGCCTTGTATTTAAGGTGCTGCGCACCAGTTCAATATTCAAATCGCAACCAGTAAGGTTAGCGTATCTTGCTAGTCATTCTTGAGATGGCTATATCCTCTACTTTTCGCCCTCGCCCTTCCTCTCTTCCCCTTCTTCTTCTTCAGCTTTCTGCGTAGGTCATCGCCGAGCCAAGCCCCCCTTTCCAACACACACACACACACACACACACACACACAAAAAAAAAAAAAAAAAAAAAAAAAAAGAAGAGAAGAAAATCAGCGCTAGCCAGGAGGCTACGTGGCGAGGTAGTTTGCTCGTAGGCTCCTAAGCGCTCTGGACGACCGCTGACTTCTTTTTTCCTATTAGATCTAATCGCTGTCTTCCGCACGGTCGTTTCTAGTAAGTTTCCTATATTTCCTGGTGGTTAGCGTAGTCGGTCGGGCTCTTAGCCGGGGTAGCAACTAGCGAGAGTGCCTCTAGCGGCGGCGAGACGTGGACTCTAAATCAAGAACTGATAGTAAGATAGTTACGAAAGCTTCGACTGGCGCCCTCGCGTTCTATATATGCTCGGTCGGAGTATGTTGTCGCATAGGGGGCGCTCTGCTAAGTTGGTAGTTGGATAATACAAGATCCCAAGCCCCTGACCTTCAATCTCTCGTCGGTCTCCCCGTTGGACGCCTATCACGCTTCCTACCCGCTGAAGATACTCGGCTGACACGCTATCGCAGAACAATCAATCATGACGTCTCGGCTCGGTACGACGAACAGGGCATCAATGTGTGGAATTTGAGAGGAATCGTCATCCTAAGTGACTGTTACTGTAACCTAGACACTTGACGTGGTACCTCCTCTGCCCGATGCCATGAGAGTGATCATTCTCCTCGTCTTCTTTTTCTCGCGTTTGTCTGGCTGCCCGATGATCATCATAAAAATATGCTATAGGTAAATAGTCATCAAAGGATTTTCAGCCAACCATGAATGCCTGTGTGCGTGTTCAATTCCAGTTCTCGCTCTTGAACTGCGTGTTGAGGTCGCTTGAAGAGGACAGGATTCTAATCCATGTCACAGAAATACACTCTCGCTTTCCATAAGTCTACCAGACCCGACCCTGACCGTTACCCCAGAATTGTTCCCGGAAAACATATGAAAAACCGAACCGCCCAGTAAACCCCGCCACAGACACCTTCGTAGATAGTGGGACTCAGGTGATGGGTTCATTTGGTATTTAGAGCCGGGCTGGTAATGGCGTTAAGAAATGGAGACAAATGGCACTGAAGCTATGCTTCTAGATCGTTACAGGATTTCCATCGAGCTCCAGCTGCTGACGATACCTTGCTGTTATTTGCCGCACTAGGAGCTGGTAGATATGTCAATTCAGATGAAGAGAATTCACACGTTCTCAGCACAACTCCCTTCGTCGTGCGTGCTTGCTGAGAAGAAGGTTTGTTAAAGATCATCGCCAACACAGACCGCCGAAAAAACGTAGGGTGGGTGAGATTACGGCCAAGACTAAACCCCGCCGAGCCCGCTTGGGATTGACGATAATACGAGCATGAACCGAGAAACAACCGAAAGATTTCACTCAATCCCGGCGGGGATATTCGTCCGCTCCTAGACAAAGACCTTCATTTCTCGAAGGTAAGAACGATGTCTTTTAACATTAATTCATGTCTTTCCCGTGGTTAGCTTCACGAGTCCCGTCGGCTCGTAGAACACCTCAGGTATGCTTAAACGTTGAATGTCGGGGGAGCATCTCCTATTTACGTAATAGATTCCGTCGACAGTTGATGCAAGATCCATGTACGGGTAAAAATCTGTCGACCGACTCGACCCCATCTTTATCCTTCACACCACTTGCTGATTTCGTTAATTTCTTTCAGCTGAGATAGCATTTGAGCCTCTGCGGCAAGGGATCCGCCATTGACTATCTCACTCGCGATGTCTCAAAGCGTCAGCATCGAGCTGGTATCTCCAGCTGCTACATTTTCGCAGAATGCCTCAACACTTGTGTGCGAGCGCAGTCTGGCGCTTGAAGCACCTCGAGAACCTCTCTTTCGGCCAACGAACCGAACGCTAGCCGAAGCTGGCGGCGAAGAGCCAGACGAAAATGCGGGACTGAGGTGACTCAGAAATGGAATCAATCTTGGACGCACATGGCACGTGTCTTCTCGACATTTTGGTGCTTCTTTTTGATTGGGGCTAATGATGCTGCATACGGAGTAAGCATAATTATAACTACGGCGTCGCTTGAATCCTGCTGATGTTGAGATGATTATAGGCTCTTTTGCCATCTGTAAGTTGATACTGCATAAAAACCCGTATAGGCGCGAGGGGCCTCTGACAATGCAACAGCTTGAATCATACTACAACCTGGACTTCGTCGTCGTCTCAATGGTGTTCCTCTCACCCTTCGCCGGGTACGTTGTCTCAGCCATGTCCAACAACGTCCTCCACCAAAAGATAGGCCAACGCGGCATCGCCATGGTTTCTGCGGCCTGCCACATGCTAGCCTACATCATCATTGCGCTCCACCCCCGTACGTGGTGTTGGTGATCGCGTTTATCCTCTCTGGCTTTGGAAACGGCGTTGGGGACTCGGCGTGGAACGCATGGATTGGAAGCTTGGCCAACTCGAATGAGCTGCTGGGCTTTATGCATGCTTGCTACGGAGTTGGTGGCACGCTTAGTCCTTCCATTGCGACGTTGATGATCAACAAGTATCACGTGGGATGGTATACGTTTCTACTATTTCATGGTCAGCAGCCACTTCTCCCCCCACCAGAAACCTGGCAACTGACTCCCAAGCAGATCGGAGCCGCGGCCGTTGAGTTGGTTTCTCTGACATGGTCCTTCTGGAACGCAACCGGAAAGGCCTACCGGCAGAAGCACCGCATCGCCGAGACTGGCCAGAACGGGGTTGATGGAAGCTCTCTGGGATTCATCTGAGGCTCGAGTCTCCTGGATTTGTGCGTGCTTCTTGCTAGCGTACATAGGCGTGGAAGTCTCGCTTGGAGGTTGGATTGTCACCTTCATGATTCAGGTGCGAAAGGGAGATGAATTTGCTAGTGGTATGACCGCCACGGGTTTTTGGTTGGGTATTACAGTTGGACGAGTTATTCTCGGATTTGTTACCCCACGAGTAGGAATCAACACTGGCTATATCGGTAAGATCCAATCTGAATTTATGCAACTCTCCCAGCGTAAAACAGCGTGCTGATTATCTCTCTAGGTATATCTTGCTCTTACCATCGGCCTTGAGCTACTTTTTTGGTTCGTCCCGCAGTTCTATGTTTCCGCCGTTGCAGTCGCGCTGCAAGGATTCTTCCTCGGACCCCTCTTCCCTGGCGTCGTCGTCGTAGCAAGCAAGCTCCTACCGAAGCACTTGCATGTCACAGTTATCGGCTTTGCATCTGCCTTTGGCGGGTGCGGTGCTGCGCTGCTCCCGTTCGCAGTGGGTGTGTTGGCGCAAGCGGCCGGCGTCAAAGTTCTTCAGCCGATTATCCTGGCCTTACTCGCGGTGATGCTTGGGTTGTGGTTGTTCTTGCCGAAGGTCGATAATAAGAGAGACTAAATATGTTCATAACTTATCCAGTGATTCTCGGAATTGCTGGCCTAGATATCGGATAGATTAGCTTGAGCACATAGAATGATGAGGGCCACAAACTAATTACTCGCCGCCTGTGGAATACCAGCTGAAGTCATAGCCAACCCTCACACTTCTCCCACTTTCCAGACATCATGCATCACCGGTTGTTCCCCAGATTCGAGCCCACCACGGGCAACAGCTTCGGTGTAACAGGCTGAGCCCGATGTGGGCCTCAGTGGCCCTCGGCCGGGGACAGACCACTCAACCACTGGATGAAGCTATTCCCACATTGTGTCTTGCAGGTTCCAAGGCTCGCTCCATTAGGTGGATGTACAGATGTAGGATGCCGGGATAGTCTGGATGCTTAGCCAGGCCCTTTTCCAGGGCGACTCTAGGCTCTACCATCCAGGGTCCCCGCCATTTTGGCGAGCTCCCCGTCCGCCATCCCTGAGCTGTCAAGGGTGGTTGAGGTTCACCAAAGGCGTCAACGTAGATTGCCGTAAAATTCGGGTCATCCGAATGCTGCAAATAAAGACTTGCTCCATTGCTCCTACGTACGCGTGATTGAGCGAGTACCCTTGGGCAGGAGTTCCCCGCTCTTCTATGTAGCGATCCTGCGGGGCATGGATGAGGGCACACTCGACAGGTGTTGCAGTAGACGCTTTTTCTGAGAGCTTGACCACTACACGCTCACGTGCTGGGCGTCGCGCTCTAGTTCGAGTTCGTCAAATTGCGACTGAGCGAGTAATGAGGCAATTTCCCAATAAGCCATAACACAGCCCGCATCCTTGGCCGCGGCACGCTCGAAGCACTTGACGGTTTCTTCCTGGTTGAGGGCGTTAGGACCAGACAAGTCCGCGGTTGAACTATGTTTGAGTCCCGTTGCTTGCTGTTGTCGCGGGCATATGAAAATCGCCAAGTTTGTAATAGCCGTCCTCTGACTGGGTCGAATTGGGCCAGGACTCGGCTTCGTCCGCGGCGCACGGTGCCATTCTGTACCGCTGATGTGGCGTAGCTGTTGCTCTGTTATGAGGGGATTGTTGGCCAGGATGCTGGGCTGACGGGATTTGGAAGCAAGTTCGCGGCTTCGCTGCAACCCAAACCCGGGCTTCTCTTCATGCACGCGATGGATGAGATTCAGGTTTCTGCAACTAGTCGAGTTTTCCCCGACTTGGCAGTCAGCACATCATCACGTGTTCCATCTGAAAGTCTCAGTGCGGGGGTGCGGGAAGCAGACCCCCCTTCTCCGCTCCAAAGATCGCTTCTCCTCAGACCTGGAGAGTCGGCTGCATCAACAGCGCCGGCTTGGCGCGCAGCGCTCAACGGGAACCAGCCATTGCCCGCACCCTACACAGCGTTTATCCTGAGAACGTGGTGATCGACATTCCTCTTCTGGCACGGGCGTGGTCGGAGATGGACATCTGACAGGCTGCTGGCGGGGCGGCAAAGCAGGTCGCTGTTCGCCGGGGATATCATTGTGGAGTCTCCCGCCAGCATTGTCTCGGTAAGCCTTTCTCCAAAGGGCAGGTTGCCATGACCCCGCTGGCTATGTATGTTGCTTTAGACCAGGTTTGGCGCTTGTCCCTCGGTGTCCAGCTAGGGAATGAGGCCCGGGCTTGTATTGTCAAGGATGGCGGGTATCATATCAACTACTATATAGCTAGGGCAGGTGCTCGTTGTATCCAGGTAATGTGAAAATCAAGTCTGTGTCTAGCCTCAAGCTCTCTCCACGGCGCTTTCACAATGAAGTTTCTTGCTAGTATCCTCTGCCTCGCCTCATCTGTGCTGGCCCTCCCAGCCCCCAGCGAGACCGACGCCACGCTTGTTCAACGGCAAACGGTCAACCAGCTTACTGACCAGTACCTCTTCAGCATAACTCTTCCTGCTTTCACCGTCCGCCGCAACGCCCGCGACCCTCCCACCCTCATCTGGGACTCGGATGGGTGCAGCTCGTCCCCGGATAACCCGTTTGGCTTCCCTTCACGCCTGCTTGCCACCGCCACGACTTTGGATACCGCAACTACAAGAAGCAGAACAGGTTCACAGATGCTGGCAAGCTGAGAATCGATAACAATTTCAAGACGAGTGAGTATTCCTCAGCGATGCTTTCTTTCTGATACATGATAAGGCTAATATTGGCGTTATAGCTTGTACTATCAGTGTCGCTCTGTTAGCGCTAAAGGGGTCTGTGAAGCTCTCGCAGACGTATATTATGCCGCTGTGAGGGCATTCGGCGCGCAGCACCCAGGGGAAGCGTGATGATGACCTTATCCGTGAATATGAGGAGAAGTTGGCCATTTACAACAAGCTTGTGGCCGAGGCTCAAGAAAGGGGTGAGCTGTGGAGACTTGATTGAAAGTAGAAGAAGTAGAAGGACAGGGAATCGGTTTTCGACTGTGATTTATGCCTGCGGCTGCGCTTTGCACATCAGCAGGCAAAACATGCTATGACGTACTTAGAGTCAAGCTGTGGCCTAGTTCACCAGTCACCAAAATTATCTGTCTCGTTAGTGATCGCACTTGCAGCAACACCCGCATGGTCCTGGCCCGTATACTTCTTGAGTCCTTGACTTCCGACTAGCTTTCAGCGGTCAAACAGGTCGTGGCAGTGCTCGGTCATGTTCAAGGGCCGAAAGTAGCTTTTTCGTGCTTGAAATGCCGTTTCGTTCCCGGTATGCCGATGGGCGGGAAATTTGTCGAGACTTCCATACATGATCATCAACGCTGATAGCGTCGATGTTGCATTGCATCCTGTCGAGGTGTGATAGGTCGAACTGTTCGGATCGCATGTTCCAAGACGAGCGGTGACCTCATCGATGATGGAGCTATTCTGTACTTTGAGGGCAGGGCTCGCAGCTAGATAGGTGGTCAAACATATCTGGGAGGGATATGAGCGATACGTGACCAAGCCCTGCCAAAAGAGTGTTCGAAAAGGGCGTCGAGGGTAAAGTCTACGTTGGGGAAAATGGTGTCATGTAACCAAGGATGAAGAGCGTCGCAACAGAGGCGAGAAAGGGGCCGGCGCCGGAGGGTGACACCTGATTGTTGGGGAATGGCGGTTTGTAATCGATGAACCGGTTGACCATATCGTACACTGAATTGGTGAGCGGATACCCAATCGACACAGATTTCCGTCGTTTAAACTCCTCTGCAGCAGTCATTCCCGACGCATTTCCATCCAGCACATACCTGGAGTACTCTCCAGATGACTTGGCGTGTTGAGAAAACGTGTGAAGGATGGGTAGTTGTAGCCAAGGGACTTATTTGGACTGTGCCGATCTGCCCGAGACTTCCCGAGATTCCCGCTCAAACGGCCATAATTAACGCCTGAATCTGACATGTCATGTGGGTGTCCATGCTGGTAGCATTCCAAACAGCCATGTTAGGAAAGAGGGTCGCCGGAAGTGGCGGAACGGCTTGAAGCTCCAGTTACCAAGTTGAGGAACTGTCATTGTGTCTGGTGGCTGACACCTATTACTAAGGGAGGGATCGAGTCCGAAAAGGTGAGGTGCACTCGTATTTTCCATGAAGAGAGGAAAGAAGTGGAATTATCACCATGCCAGAACCCGAGCGAGCCGGGAAATAGAATCCAATGTTACTACGACATATCGGAATCGGTCTTGGAAAAGTCAGAGAGCGATCCAAACCTAACTAACTCTTTGCATGGCCCATTTAATGTCTCCCAACCTTAAAGCGGATTCGCCGAGAGGGATTAGTGATGCCCATGCATAATAATAAGCTGATGGTGCCCATCGGCCTGCCCACTTCTTCTCTCCGCACCCAGACCACTGCCTTTTCCCTCTTCTTCCACAGACCGCGACAGACCTCAGTAACAGATCTGTTGCAGCCCAACAACAAAGCTCGATTTGGTTGTCATTGGCGTTCAGCAGGACGATCCCATTTAAGAAGTCAAACCACCCAGATTTACCTTGGCTTTCGTCGGTAGTCAACTCCTTCGAACCTCCAGCTGCGCGATCCGATGCAGTTGTTTCTTTGTCTTAGCATTGCGCTAGTCCAGCTCGGAATCGCGAGCGCAAGCACACGAGTCTCCGACGCAAAACATCATGTCACGTACAATGGACTCGAGCGCAACGGCATTGAGGTTTTCCTCGGCATTCCATACGGCCAGGACACCGGGAACATCAACAGATTCAAGCCCCCAAAGCGACGTGTCCCCGCCCGTGGGAGCACCATTGACGCAACAGCCTACGGCCCTTCCTGTCCCCAACGGCTTGGAGAGTGGGTACAGCCATTTTCGCTAGGCAACATCACCGAGATTTCTGAAGACTGCTTGAACCTGAACGTAGCAAGGCCAAGGGGCACACGCGCAAAGGACCGACTGCCTGTGCTAGTGTACATCCACGGGGGCAGCTTCTGGGCAGGCAATAACCACGATCCTACTATCTTGCCTGACGGAATGATCCTCGAGTCTGTGCGGAACGGGCTGCCAATCGTCCACGTCGCTATCAACTATCGCCTGGGCTGTAAGGAGCTTCCGATCATGTTTTCCAATGAGAGTGGTAGCTGACGTGCTTCTCAGTCTTTGGATTCGCGCAATCTGGAAGCCTGAAAGCCGAAGGCTCAGAGAACGCTGGCCTTAGAGACCAGAGGCTCGCCATCGAGTGGGTGAGGGATAACATTGAGCATTTTGGAGGCGATCCAGACAAGATCACCATATTTGGGCAGTCCTCGGGAGGTGTGTTCATTTCTCTCAAGCCCCGCCCCGATCCGGTCTTCATTTGTGACCGCTCATTAATTTGGACCGCCAGGCCTGGCGGTTGGCATGCAGATAATGGCCTATGGAGCCAGCAAACCAGTCCCCTTCCACCAAGCCATCTGTCAAAGTCAAGCACTCGAGCCTGGAATCACTGGTAATTTTACCATTGATGCCATGCATGCGCTGGTGGCCAGTGTCGGGTGTGACGCGACCCCCTTTCATTCGGAGGAAACAATCGCCTGCCTACGGAAACGTGATATGGAAACCCTCCTCAATGCATCATTGGTGACATATCAATCGGATATTTCTCACAACATCGGCGATATATGGCTCCCCGTTGTCGACGGCGACTTCCTCCCGGCCGCTCCCTCGACACTTATCCGCCAGGGACGGTTCGCCAACATAACCACCATGATAGGTTGGTGCCAGGATGATGTCACCTTCTTCACGGATCCTGCAATCAAGACCCCGAGGACACTTACAACTTCGTGTCATCTTACGTCCCCGGCCTGACTAGGGCGAACCTGGACAAACTTCTTTCGCTCTATCCGGTTTCCGACTTTCTGATGGATGCAACGGCCACACTATCGAGCGAGTTTTTCCGTTCCGCCAGGATCTTTAGGGATATTCTCATGACCTGCCAGCCGATCTGGTATGGCCAACACATCGCCAAAGCTGGAATAACGTCTATCTGTACGACTGGAACCAAACCATCCTCGAGCCCATCATAGAGAAAGACACTAATCTAACCGGCTGGGGACCCATCCACACGTCCGAATTTGCCTACATCTTTGGAAACCTCTCGCATTACAACATCAGTGGAAATCCCTTCCATCCCACGCCTTTTGACTACGGCCTGGCAGCCCGTGGTTCTAGGTCTTGGTCGACGTTTGCCACGATCGGCAGGCCTAGCCTAGATGGACATGACACCTTCAAGGTGTTTAAGCCGGCCTTTGCAAACGAGCATGATGTATACATCTTTGTAGTAGGCGGTCCCTCAGAAGGGCTCTCGGCCATCGACGGGCGGTACTCAGGGGACGCAGTGCGGGCACAGAAGTTAAGAGAGAGGTGCGCGTTCATCAATTCGCCCGAGATCATCGAGCAGCTGCGGTACTAGGAAATTTCATTCGCTCTTCTCCATTTCTCCCTGATCATGTTATGCACATGTTGCTTAGCTTCGGCGCTGGAGCTCGGCTGCCTGCCCCGGGTTGGATGGTGTTCAAACAGAAATGTCACCAGTGACTTAGGTTACAAAACAAGTGTGTGAAAAAGGGGGTCAAAGGAATGAATTTCATTCAGTCCCATTGGATACTCTACTCTCTACTGAAGAGAAGGCTTCAGACCTCAAGCATCGTCTCCTTGGCGACTTCCGGCAGAAAACCGGACACGGGCTGCGGGTCGTCGGCGCCATCTTCATTCATGCCTCCCAGGATCATGGACTTCGGTGCCATGGCCCGCCACACCGGCGGGTCGATAAAGGCCTTGAACATTTGGTCATGCCGTCACATACTGCCCCTCGCTATCCATGAACATTGCATCATCCTCAGCGCGGAGGAAGTAGGCGATGGAGTAGCGGTGCTCGGTTGGATTGAAGGGTACGACGCGGTGGATGCACGACTGAAACTTCTTGCCACTTGCAAACCGCAGCGAGTCGCCGACATGCAGGCGCATCCGGGCTTGGGCGCGACGAAACCCTGACGTGGCCCCCAGCCGCTCGGTAATCAGCCACACCGAATCTAAGTTCACCTTCAGCATGAGATCATAATCCTTCACCGCCGCGGCCGACAGCTGCAGCCGACATGATTCCGTGGAACGGGAACAAGGCATGCGGCGGCTGGGCTGCGTCGTGTGCCAGAAGCGAGGACACGAAGGAGGGCGAGGTGACGCCCTCCGTGAGGACCGTGGCATGATGCGGGTAGGCAACGCCCAGCTGGATGGGCGGGTTAGTGAGGTCGGTCAGCAGGGGCGGTAATGCGGGTGGCGAGGAGCGACCCAACGAGGCCCACGGCGCGGGGGATGAGGATGTTCATGCGTTTGGCCATATGGGGGGCTTCGGCAGGAAGGGATATTTTAGTAGGTGTGGGGTGTAGCGATGGCGGCAGTGTGAATTGTGTGAGGGTGAATGTGAACCGTCAGGTTGAACTTGAACGCCTGGGGAACAACTGAGGCGTCCTATATGAGCCCTTCTCCGCTCATGACAGCACCTTGATTGATTAGGCATTTTATGGTTTGGACCAGCACTCTTCATGGGTCACCAGGATCGAATCACACTCGCATTACCACAGTCCTGCACCCCGGAGCAGCTGGCCCTCGTCACTCTTTCTAACTACCATAACCAACTGGCAAAGCATCAATGTCCAACATTGTCGTTTACAAGCGCCCTGTTGTTCTTCCTAAGGTAGGTTTACTTATTCTATTTGGGTTTTAGTGGTTCAAATCTCCGTGATCCAACCGCCATGGAAGAGTGAAGATGGAAAGTACCGAGGAAGAACAGAGAGAAGGAAAAGCACAAGGTAAGGTATTCGAGATCCCATGTGATTGATCCCTGGTGTCAGTCCATCCACCACTCCTCACTGGCTGTCTTCGTAACAAGCGGGTGGTTCAAGACGTCCAATAGTGGACACACATCCCCATCTTCCGTCGTACAATCTCCAAGTTTCGGCTTTGCTGGCGGTTGGGGTTGTGCAGGGCATGTGCATCCTGAACCCATGGCCCCGCAATTTTCTATGTGGGCCAATTGCCAATCAAGACACTGGGAATTCCAGTTACGGTGCTTCGACTTATAGTCAGCAAATTCCTCAAGGAAGCTTGCAATTTTGTCCAAGTCGATGCGACCTGTGTGTTCGAACCACAGCTCCACCATGAGGCCCCATCGGCCGTATGCGTCATCCATCTTGAGCTTCGAAGGGAGAAGGTCCATCAAGTCCATCATGCGTGAAAAGCATGACACATGATAGTAATGCTTTGTCTTCCAAACCACTCGGTGTTTTCCACTCCGTGGACACAAATACGGTAATCCGTGGTGATGGTATTACCAAGGGTGACGTTGGCTCGCAAGTAAATGCAATCGTCGTTGGCGCGGCACCGAGCTCGCTGGGAGCGAGATACCTCAAGCGCGACGACCATTGCGGGATCAGCTTTGATTTTCTGTCGCAGTAGATTGCCAGCTTCTTCAAGACGTTCCTCCGGTGAAAGGGATCGGCTTCGCGCACGTTCAGCCTCGAACTCGGCCTCGAGCTCTAAGATCAAGGCATCGGATTCCTGGCGGGCTCTTTTGGCCTCAGGCGTCGAACGATCATTGAAACGACCGAGGCGCTTCCGATCGCGCCGAGGTGCTTCTTTCTGATTGTTGGAATCGGCCGGTGAAGAAGATCGGCGGCGTCTCTTGCGGGTCCGGCTTGGTGTCGGCTCGTGGCATTCCATAATGATGGCACGAAATGATAAGATGGTCGGGTGGTGCAGTACAGTATATATTCAACGAAATGTTAGAGGTAGTGGGCAGCGTACATTTTTCGGACAGTGGATAGCAGAGAGACAATTAAACGAGGTGACGAAGGAGGAGAGCGGTCGCTATAAGGCTGTTTGCATTTATAAACTTGGTCGGCGAGCGTGTGGCGCAGCAAGGCGTAACGCGGAATGCCTAAACAATCATCGCCCCTTTGCCCTCTGGGCGGCTCGCGAGCCACTCACCCAGTTCACCCCCCTTGGCGGGGGAGCGAGAGCCATGCGCGCGCTGGTAAACTTATTGCTACCACAATATCACTGAAACCGCCCGTCCATCGCCTCCGACGCCACCCGAAACCATTTTCCTGCGCCAAGGACAGGCATCAGAGAAATTTCTGTCCGTGCTGCATCGTGCGGTTGTTGGTTTTACAAACAATGCTCAGGCGAGACGTTGGCTCCGAAATAGTAAACGAAAAAGGCAGGTGGCTCATCAGGGCAGTGGCGCGCCCATTTTTTAGCCGTCAAGGACCTCTCCACCAGTGCTAATGCAAGCACCGTATGTACGTACCTGGTACCCGTGCTGGCACCCCGTGCTTGCAACATATACTATAGAAGGGATTGCCGGATCGTCAGACCACCTGGTCGACATGCTTGCAGATCTCATCAATGACCGATACTTCAGCCGGATATTGACTATCCAGGAAGGTGTCCTGAGAAAAAGAGGCTTAATCAGCTCCAGGATTCCAATGGCTGGCGGCAAGCTGGCTGGTGTCGCTCACGGCTGCTGCGGGAACTACGTCTGGCTGGTATCTATGCTTTGCTCCTCTCTGCTCTGCTTGAGTCCGTACTCTAACTCGTCGCTAGGATACAACCGTATTCTATGACTTCAATGAAAATCACCCAGAACATGTAACATACATTATAAGCAAGCGACCAGTACAAGCGAGCGACCAGCTCTAACAAATTCAGTGGAGTTGCGCGCATTGAGATGATAAGAAAATATTGGGACGTTTAACAATTTAATTTTGTTAGAACTGGTCGCTCGCTTGTACTGGTTGCTCGCTTATAATGTACGTTAAGGAGTCGACAATAAATATATCAACTAGATAGTTATTATAGATCCCGTCTACGTCGATGCTATCGCCCGCCTTAGCGGCGACGAAATACTAGGAATATTTATATACGTCGAGCGCTTTCTAAGAATAAACTATATAGCTAAGGCTGCGAGAGATGCTCTCGATATAGAATACTATCGTATAAGCTACTTATAAACCCAAGTCGCGCGGCGTCCATTAGGAGTCGGACGTTGCCCCGAAAGGAGTAGTCATGCTATTCCATCGTGAGGGGATCTAGTATATAATAGCCTTAGACATCGTATAGGAGAAATGGATGCTGGTCAAAGGCTACTACTACATTGATAGAGAGCTTAGCTGGAAGGGTGCTATTAATTATTGCGCTATTATAAGCGCTATTGGCGACAGGGGCTAGTGGGATCCGGACGAGGCTGAAGGGCTCGAGGGCGAGGTTGGACCAGGCCCTCCTATAGAACTGCCGCGCTATAGCTGCTTCGTCGCGCTCGCCGTTGCTATTATCTTTGCGAAGACTAGGGCTTTCTATGCCATTCGCTCTCGGTCAGCGATGTACAGGAGCTTGTCAAGCGCCTATTCAAAGGTGATCTGTAGCTATATAACATCGCTCCGCTGGTCAACTAGTGCAGTAGTAGATACTAGCACTGGTAGGAATAACCGAGACGTTGAAAGTTACTTCACGTAGTCTTATAGAGCGGTTGCCAGATGGCACAAACGGTCAAATGCTATGCCGATTGGACATAGTGTTACAAGTGTAGAGATGCACTGCGACTGCCTGCTTGTGGCTTGCCTTTACTACCCCGCCTTTTCCGGGCTCACGAGCTGCCCTGCAGCAGATGCTATAGTGTTGGGGGTGTGGGCCACTGGCCCTGCCCACTTCCAGACAGCCCTCTCTTGCCTGACTGCCCACTGCTGCTCCTCCATAGCAACCAACATCACCAGTTCTGCCCAGTATTGTAGCCCACACAGAAGTCTGATCTGCGGTTCTGCGGCATTATAGGCGCTTGGATGCCGGAAAACGAGCTTTTCGGCTTCACCGAACGCCACCCCCCCAAGCGCCTGACCTTGAAGCAAGTTACGTTGACGAGTGGTTCCTGGAACTCTTTCTTCAGTCGAGCGCGCGAGCTGAAACCGCGGCCCAACATTGTCTGTCAGGGCATTCTGCCCAGCACAGACCCGAAGGGACGTATCGTGGGGGTCCTCTAGTCGCAGCGCCTTCTGGATTCCTTCCTCACACACGCCGAGTTCCCGTGGCCTTTCTCGGATCCAAATGACGACATCCCCGAGTTTTCTCTCTCACCTTAGTGTCGGCGGGATCCTGTCGGAGGAGTCTACCTGCACGTTAGCGGGATCGTCTTCAACCTGACTTACAATCATAATAGCGTAGCGTGCAGCCCTGATGCCTACAACTCGCTCCGAAGTCTTCGCGCTGCAAGCGCTCAGTTGAAGGAGTGGCCGTAGATCCGTACCGACCGGTAGTCGCGAGACGGAGAAGGCGAGGATCTTCCGGTTGACCTCATCCTCGCGCTTGACAGCACGGAGGAGCTCGACAATGCCCCGCACCGCAAGGGTCATGCTGTGGGCGTTCTGCCGGTCTGCGATGTCGAGTGCTGCGGCGACACATTTCACCTCGCAAGTCAGGAACGGGAAATACATGTAGTACGTGGCCATGAAGAAGGGCTGGTCCCCGGCAATGAAGTCCCCAGTGAATGGCCAGAAACGGCTCCTCGAAGTGTTCTATTCCCAGACCTCAAGATGTTCTCTAGGCAAAGGCGGGAATTGCTTGCCAGCGCAACCTTTTAGCCTTAGGAAGAGCCGGAGATGGCTCCTCGGAGGATTGTATTACTGCGCTCCAAGTCTCTTAGCAGAATAAAACTGGTGTTGCAAACGGGGTCGTTGACCTCCTGCGTTTGCAGACCGCCTCGCCTGCGTTAGTTGCCCGCAATGGTTATAAGTAGCCATTGCGCCCATCTTCCACTTCTTCCACAACTTCAACCCAACACAACACTACCATCGACAATACACATCCCCAATTTTCCTTACATTTGAGCCCATCACTGCAACAACTGGGGAGCCATTTCTGGCTTGAGCCAAGACAGCAGATCAACCCGCCTGAGAGGAGCCAAGGCAGAGCTGAGTCCGGAACCAGCTCGGCTAAGCGGGGCCGCTCCACAATGCATCTCCCTCCTATGAACATCACGTGTAGCGCCTGAATGTCTGCTTGGCGTTGCCAAGAGGACGTGGAGGCCATACAAATCACAGCGCAATCTACCCGTGGTTGTTTTGCTGCTCTGGTTGTATTGGCGGTGAGCATCACTTAACGTGGGCGACTTGTGGGAGACCAAGGAAACGTGGGGCGTGGCACGGGTAGTCCAATCATAACGCAGTCACTCCTCAATTTCAGTTCTGGGGCCAGTCGGGATCATTCTTCTCCTCTTCACCTCACAAAGGTCAAGCATAATCGCCATCATCTATCCACATCGTCAGCTTCGGCTTTGAGGCTTGTGCTCAATCAATCCACTCGTTTCTCATCCGATCCATTATATCCCCGCTCTTCTGTTGGATGCACTGGTGAAACTTGTCCTGTCAAATCCCCGTCGCCATGGCCAGCTCAGACTCCGGAAGTGAGGAGGGTGCGAAGCCACAGGACAACCCCGATTCAGCACTGACGGCGCCTCTGGCGGACAACAACCGTTTTATCCCACTCACCGCGGAAGCCATGCGCCTGTACTGGGCTCTCAGCGGGCCCCTGAGCACTTCGGTCTGGGTCATGGCCGAACCTTGTTACAATCCGGACGCTCCCCTTGAGCCCTACATTCGCGGGGTTCTGGAGCTGGTGCCTCGGAATTGCATCCAGTATCGCAGGCGCCGCTCACCGAGCCCAAAATCACATCTGCCACGGTGAGCGTCGCCGTCCTGGATGACTGGGAGATGCTATGGGTTGAGATGCACGACCGGCACTGGGACGGACCGGAAGAAGATTGGGAGCCTCATGAGAAAGTTGTCCGCTATGGGACGCTTCCCGGCCGGGAGCCAGAATATGAGGGTTTTCCAGGATGCGAGCACTTGCTAAGGTGCTGCGGAATAGATCGACCGCTCAACAAGGCAGCCACCTTAGTGGTGGAGGCGAAGGGAGAGTTCCTGACGGTCCACGATTTTGTGTCTGCGGTGCATCCCTGGCTGCTGGGTTTGCGCGAGGATATCTTGGCTGCTTCGGGGTGCCTGCTGGACGACAAGCCCTTGCCACAGGACACGAAGCTGATGGTTTGTTACCCGGAGCCGAGGAGGAGGCTACTGGTAGTCGACGAGAAGACTTGGAAAGTCACAAGGAAGGAGCATCCACTATTTTCCCTTCTAGCATCTATGAGTTAGCTGTCCGGTCGATGTATTCTTTGGGGTGGAGCGACTTCGGATCCCTCCAGATGGCGTCCCAGTCTGCATTGTGCCCCTCCTCCCGCGTGGCGATGCCGGTCTATTGGACCTTGTGCACACAGTCGTACCGGATGCGCTCCCACAGACCCTTAGCCCTGCCACAACCTCATTCACCCCCCAGACACAACCGCGCACCTCATGTTCAAAATACTCCACTCTTTGCACCCCAACCGCGCATCCTTCATTGCCACAGCCACTTGAGAAAAGTTGATAAATTTTCCCTCATTGTGTCAGTTACCCTGCATCGTGCTACAAAAACCGACAGCACCAGCCATGGAGGTGGATAAGTCGGAATTTGTGTGTGAGGGGCCAGCGCGCCGAGCAGGCCCGGCGAGGAGGCGAGGATGCGAGTTGGGTTTTGACCAAAGGGAGTATATCCCCTAAGGGGAGAGGGACTCGAGGGAGCTTGTTGAGGAAGAGGACTGTGTGTCCTTTACCGCGGCTGAGATGGCGGCGAAACTGGCGCGGACGATTGGAGGGTGATGCTGGAGCTGGGAAGGCGGCGAAGGGGAGGGAACGGGATCTTGGATGATCCATGGTTGGTAACTTAGTACCTAGTTGGCTGAAAGTTGAGTGGAAAAAAAAAGAAGGGAGCGTCGGGAGGGTTTGAGGACAAGCTGAAGAGTTGAGAGAGAGGAATTGGATGAACAAGGTCTATTAAACACAAAGAAGCACCTTCAAAGAAGAATCGGGCTTGAAAATTTGGCTGATGTGATGTGTTGGAACTTGTAAGACTGGCACTATCTCCCTTCTGACAGGATTCTTTCGGCAGCTAAGTTACAGGTAATTATACCCCGATGAATTCCATGGAGCGCTTCTAGATGAACATTTGGCCTACATTTCAACATCTGACTCTGTCACCTGCAGGGCCCAGCGCCATGCAATCCCCCACTTTCTTCACATACAAGCCCACACAAACCAGCTAGGCAATGCTTGAAGACGAAGCTTGTGAACTGTTGAGGAACTTGAGGCTGAAGCTATCTTCAACTTCTTTTTTCCAAGTCAGGGATGGGGGAGTGTGTATATTCTGCTGAAATGCCGGTTCACAGATCGTTAGATGGGAATAGCTATGCAAGTGGGCAGTCGAAACCATCTGAGAGGGAGGTCGTTGTGGATTGGTTGGTTCCACAATCCACATGCAAAGAGCGAGCGGAACGATATTTAGGCCATTGTTTGACGGAGAAAAAAAAAAAAAAAAACCAACTGAGAATTTTAAGCGATTCAACAAATAACACTCTGATTTACCGACAATGTGGAAAGCCATGGTGGCTTGCAGCTTGCATGAACGCACTGCCGGAACACAGTTGCAACGGACCGGTGTCTCCCCTAACCCTGGCAACACAATGAAGGTCACGTGCGGCACGTCGGGCTGAGATCGGAGAATTATTGGACATGGATCCAAAGCTCCCCACCTCCACCACGCGCCTCGCCCAGCCGCGGACGCCAGAGAACCGCACCTCTGCCTCGAACGTCACTCGGGCAGAGGCGCCGCATGTCGAGCCCGCCGTTGGTTACAGAAGCGTCGCCATCTCTCAGATTTGATTCTCTCCTTGGTTCGCGGGGTGGCCTACAACGTGCTCTCTTCCATTCCCCGTGTTCCCATCCAGCAGGGTCTGTTGTTGGCGCGCGTTTGGGCTCCAACAATCGCAGACAGCCGACCTCCCAAGTTTCTCCACTTTCCCAAGTCCTCACTCACACTGCAACTGTCGCGACATCTGATCGCTTTCTGCCGTCTCCACGCCGCCGACTACCCGCCCCGCTGCCCTTCTTCCCGCACCCAACGCAAGGTGCCGGTCCGAGATAGCCTTCCATCGTTTTTCTTCAGTTCCATCTCGAATTTCCCTCCCCGCCCTCTCGGACTCGCAAGCACGTCACGCGCCTCCGTCGCGTTTACTTACCACCCGAGTCTTAATTGATGCGCCCTGCGCTCCGGCGCCATGTCCTGCCCCACGTGCGTCCCATCAGACCGGCCTACGTAGTCGAGACGCTTACAGCTGCTAACCCCTGCAGTGACCGACGAGGAGCGGGCATCCTACACCCGCATCATCGACGACATCTTGTCCAAGGCCGATTCCAGACCGTGACCCGCAAGAAGATCCGGCAAGGTTTAGAGGAGGCCATCGACAAGGACCTCAGCGACCAGAAAAGTTGGTCTCGGAAGCACCGTTTGCCGCCAACCGTGCTAACCCCCCACGTCAACAGAATGCAATCAAGACCCTGATCGAAGCTCGCTTCGACGCCATCTCTGCCGATCCCAGGCGATACCGACCCCCACCTCCGGCGCGACAGCCGACACTAACGAGCACACCCCATCCGACGCGGACTCCCACGAGGCCAACGGTGAGATCCAGGTCTCTCTACCACCCCCGACCAAGAAGCAGAAGCGCGAGAGCTCGAGCGAGGACGCCGACGCTCGCTTGGCGGCAGAACTTCAGGAGCAGGAGAACAGGCTGTCGCGCGGCCGGGTGACACGCGGCGCCGGTGTGGCAAAGCCCAAGACGAAGCCCAAGCCGACCAAGAAGAAGAGCGCCAAGCGCGTGCGGTCCCGATGATGAGAGCAACGCAGACGACACGGACGGCGACAAGCCGAAGCGCAAGGCCGGCGGCGGGTTCCAGAAGCCGTTAACCTGAGCAATCCGCTGGCGGAACTATGTGGGGAGAGTCAGGTGGGTATCTTGTCTTTCCCTTACGAATGAGGTGAGGGTCTGGCTGATTGAGTTCTAGCTCTCTCGTCCCCAAGTCGTCAAGAAGCTCTGGAAACATCAAGGGCAACGGCCTCCAAGACCCCAATGACAAGCGGCAGATCATCTGCGACGACAAGCTGCAGGCCGTCTTCAAGCAGGACAAGATCAACATGTTCTCTATGAACAAGCTGCTCGGAACCAGCTGTACCCCATCGACGAGTGAGGCGCTGCGGCGGCGGTTTGCGGATAGGGCAGGTTCTTTGGGGGGGCTGGGCGGGCGGGGCAGGGCGTGAACGGCGTCTAGGGACATCTTTCGCTTGTCTCGGTTTG